>BQNB010029371.1:0-10809 GCA_026074375.1 Tanacetum coccineum | reverse complement strand
CGGATGCTAACTATTTTCTGGTAGATACAGGATGAGAGGGATTGCCAACGATGTTATCCAGAGGATGATCTTTGGTCCATCGGTTGATTAACTTGGTAGGGTTCCGCTGAATTAACATTTCCAGACCGAACCTGGTTCTCTAGTAACAGGGTTAAGTAAAGGATGTAGAACATCGTGATTGCTTGGGGAGTCTTCGTGAGTGGTTTCTTCCGCAATTCCTTGATGTCGGACTGGATGATGCATATCGGATGTTGATGATGAAGCACTTGTAGACGGTGCATCTTGAGCCATCATTGTAGAAAAAGATGTACCAGGTGGAGCAACTTGAGCGTTAAATTCAGTAGCAGAAGGTACTGGTTCATTGACTAGAGACTATTCAAGGTATTCATCAAACATTGGTTGAAATAACATCTCTAGCTCTTTATCGGTTGGAGCGAGCCCTGATTTGAGTTGTCTAGGGGTCATGATGAACGGCTCGGGTCCTGAACTCAAGCGTACATGAGCCATCTTCTGATGCATCTCATCGAATGTGACGTGAATTTTTTCCATTAATCGACGAGTTCTCTTGTTGTAGATTCTATAGCCCTTCCTGCTAGGAGCATACCCAACGAAAATCCCAATGTCAGCTTTGGCTTGAAATTTTCCTAGATCTTCGCTATCATTGTAGATACACAAAGCACCAAAATACTCGGAGAAAATGTAAGATCAGCATCTTATCATGTACAAGCCATAAGGTGTTTTGTGTCGACGATATGAATTAGAGGCGCGATTTCTGGTGTAACAGCAGTAGCTACAGCTTCTGCCCAATAGAAACATATTCTTTTGTGAATATCTCATTATACGTGCTGCTCCATAAGTGTATGATTTCATCTTTCGACAACTGCCGTTTGTTGAGGAGATTTCTCAGAACATACTTTTGATGAAATATTGGGGGCCAAACTTTCATATATTCAACATATCTTGTTTGCGAATTCCGTTCCATTATCGTGCGGATGAATCTGACTGTTTTGTTAAGACCAACCTGTATTTGCTTAAGAAAGTTGATGACAAACTCTGGAGTTTCATCTTTGGTCCTCAAAAACTTTACCCATGTGAATCTTGAATAGTCATCCACGATGACTTAAAATTATTTCTTCCCTTAATACTCTGGACCTCCATTGGACCACATAGACTCCAAGTGAAGGGTAAGAAAACTTCATATTTGTATTTGCAGATTTTAGTTTGTGGGAAACTTCTTGCTTTTTCCAAGTTGACAGGCTAGCAAAGATGATCTTTTTCAAACTTTAATCGTGGTAACTAACCTCTAACCAGATATTTCGAGCAAGATCATTATATGGTGCTGACGTTTAAATGGTTTAACACCGATGCCACAACCATGATTTGACTTAAAAGCTTGGATAGCAAGCATATCCGAAGAAGACTCATCAAATTCATCAATCGATATCATGTCCAAATTGGTGCTACGATACCTTTAAGTACGTCGCACCATTGATATCACGGACAAAGCAAGTATGCTTTCTGAAAGTAACTTCAAGATCAGAATCACAAAATTGCCCTACAGAGAATAGATTGTATCCAAGTCCCTCCACGTAGTATACTCTTGAGATCACACTGTCACCAAAAACATAATCTCCATAACCCATGATTGGCGTCCGAAGTGATCATTCCCGAATCTGACTGTCCCTATGAACTTTTCCACAAAATTCTTGAGCTTTGAACATTTCCCTGTCATAAGTTTTTAAAACAGCCTGAGTCCAATACCGAAAGGATAACTATTACACCTGCATTTGAAAACAGTCCGAGTTGAGAGTGTGGAATTTTCGTTCCCCTATTTTTGTTGGGGCCTGTTGGTTTAGCAGTAAGTAGAACATTTCATTCACATAAAAGCTTATTTAAAGCACATTTCGCCATAAGCAAATTTCTATCTTGTGGGTCCTCCATTGATAACCACAGATCAAGGTTTTCCTAAGGTGAATTTCTTTCCTGTGGGTCTCCATTGACAACCAATATCAGCAAATAGTTTGCCCATTGCTTTCCAAACCTGCTTGGTCATGTTCAACCTGTTATTAGACAACTTGCCTTTTGGTTTCCAAATCTGCTTCCCTTTATTCAAGACACTTTTAACAGTGGGGGTTGCATTTACTAAACTCAAAATATTAACAACACACATTTCATGATTTAAGAGTTTATAGCATTTGTTACACATTTTGCACACAGATTCAGAATTCGAATTAATTACTACACGCCTATAGCTAATACTAAATCAACCCGATTCACTTTTTGTCCATTACTGACTTTATATTGTCATAAGTGGGTCTACTACTTTATCCTCATTCTCCCTCTTAGCAGGCAAGATCCCTATTTTTCATTTGTATTGCTTCTAGGCTTTAATCCGCTTGCTTCAATGGAAGTGTTTACTCTTGTAGAAGGAATCACATGGATATTAGTCTGTTGAACATTCTGGTGCACTTCGTATTTCTGTGTGTTGCTAGATGAAGTTCCTGGTTTATCACTAAAAGTAACTTGCTTTTTCGTGTCCTAGTTACAAGGTAAGGGAGCCTTGTTATCTCTTTCATTGAACTTTTGGGTATGCCAATCACATATTCTAACAATTCCTGAGAATAGCTTAGTGTATTGACAACAAGTGTAAGGCATTATCCAGTGGGTAACTACTCAGCTTCCCTCTATAATCTCCCTAACTGTGTTCTACAACTCTCCTTAAGATGGCTGAATATATTTGTTTAAATGAGCACTCCTATTGTTCTTAAGGGGATGAGGGATGGGTTTAACGTCAATGGCATACATGCCAGGCGCAAGAACTTTTGGTTTGACAGAGTCACTAGTGAAACAAGACTCTTTGCTTCTCAACTGAGCCTTTAGACTCTCAATTTCATTTAACATGGTAGATGTCTTTTCACTCGTGTGAGTACGCGTAATCTTAATTGAGTCATACAATTCCTTGTAATGTTGTTTGACCTTTTCTAGTTCTACTCTAACGCAATCATTTTGTTCAATAAGAGCAGTGACATCTTTAGCATTATAAGGCTCATAACTTCTGTCATTCACATTAGCGACTAGAACTTTCAAGTCTCTAAATCAACTTGTCCTATTTCTTGAATCGATGTTCAAGATTCTTGTCTTAAAGAATGAAGTTTAAAATCAGAGCTTCCTCGATGTTTGTGAATTTTTGTTATCAAAACTTTCTTGAAGATGTTAAACTTTAATTGCAAATTTAGGTATTCCCCTTTCCAGTGTTTGAAATATTGTTTTGACCTCATTATGAACTTCAGACATGTCAGCTTCAAGATCTAAGAACAACGTGATTTTTTCCACATCATACAGCAGTTGAGTCGACAAAAAATAGCAATCAGATTCTCCATTTTCAATGAGAAGGTTTTTCTTTACATTTCAGCACATTGCTTGTCCTACAGTATTCTTGTCCCTTCGTTATCTTTGATTCAAAAATTTCTTCCATTACTTTTAACTTCTAAAGAGGGCACGTTTGAACTCCTATAAAATGTTCTTTAAGATTTTGAAAAATGGAATACTTCAGTGAGGTAACATCATTTTGTTTGCTCCAAAACCGCTTCTCCCCTCTATAACACCTGTTGGGGTGATTCGCTTTTTGCAAGTTTTGCAAATTCCGTAAAAATTGTGTGAGTACATAAAGATTAACTTCACTGACTTTTATTGGAAAAATTCTGGGGACAAGCCTTGACTGGATATTGGTGGATACACTGTCAATGCTGAAAATTGGTTTTGGAACTGAGGTCCTCAGCCTTTTTTCCTGTCATGTCATCTATGGACCAAAATACTGTTTATGGGTCAGATTTCTTTGGGGAGCAAAGTAGCCAAGAAGGTTCTCCTTCGAGTAATCGGGGGGGGGGGGGCAATCCTAACTTTATTTTCCACACATAGAGGGCTTTGCATTTTCAACAGCATTCTTTTCCTAGTTATCTCAGCTATCTCACGCGTATCCTCTGAGTCATGTATAACAGTGGGTGTATGATTGGTGGTGACAAGTACATGACCATTATACAGAGCAGACTGAGCTTGCTTTGCACGAGTGAGACATAAGGGATTTTTGTAGCCTATTGCTACCTTGTTCTTTTCATCATAAAACGATTTTGGTTTACATAACATGTGAACCGTTTGAACAGACTGATCCTGTTTGTATAATCTATCTTCAATCTTATCTTTTAGCCTTTTTATGTCTAAAAACTCTTCAAGGAATTTGTCTTCTTTTTGTTTAAAATCCTTTTTCAAAATGGTTACTTCTTCTGTCTTTGACTTATAATGGCCAACGGTAGAACTAAGTAGTATTTGTGCTGAATGAAGTTCTGATTTTAAAGAAGTTTCCTTTCTATTTCGGTCTGAGATAATTATTCTCATTTGTTCATCAATTTTTCGTTCTCTATCAGTTAATTCAAACTTTGCCCGTTTTTCATATTCCCCGACCAGTTCCTTATATCTCGCAAGTTCAGAGGTCACTGAATCATTAACTATCATGTCTGGCTTATTTGCTAATCTACTTTGTACTCCCTGTTCATGCATTTCATCGAGAATTGACATCAATGCATCATTTCGTACAGAAGATACATTACTTTGTACAACATGATCTTCGTTGTCTTCCACATACTGATCATACGGAATAATATTACTATCACTCGTATAGTCAGCATCAGAGTCAACAACGTAGTTGTGTTGTTCATCGGTTTGCATCTCGTGTACTTCATGATACTCATCTAAATGATTTACAAAGGTATCATGATCTTGTACCTCAAACGGAGTATTCGAGTCATATGATGGCCCGGCTTCATCGTAGATTCGATCTTCCGATGTGAGATTTGTCATGAACATGGTCTGTGTAGTGGGACCCTCATCAACATCAGAGTCGAATGCATCACATTCATCAGCTTCAAAGACATGGTCCACATTGAGTGCCAAATCATTCTCGGGTGAATTATCCACATCCTCATCAAAGTTGATAATCTGTTCTCCTGCAAGAAACAACGACTGTTCTTCGTCCAGTACTGCACCATTCTCCTGGGCTTGCATTAGTAGCATCTTGTCCTTGAAGTAGTCTGAATCTTGAAGTCGCTTTGGCCTTGGACATTCTCGTGCTATGTGCCCTAGTCCGTTACAGTTGTAGCACTTAATGGGTTTGGCTGGTCCAGGATTAATAATGCCTCCTCTGTTCTGACCTCCAACATTCCCAGCTACAACATTTCCTCTTGTATTGTTTCTCTGAAATGGTTTTCCTTGATTGTTCGCATTGTATCTTCCACGGACATCTTGAACCACAACTCTGCCGTCTTGAACCGTAGCCTTGTTCCTTGCATTAGATGACGTTCTAAGTTGATTGTTTGTTTGAGGAAGATGTGATTTGTACGACTGAGTGAGGAGGGCAAGTGATAGACTTTCAATCAAGTTTTCTATGAAGAACTTCCTGAGTCCAGTTGAAAGTTGTCAGCAAGAGATGGTTCATTTGAGAATTGAGGAGACTTGGATGATTGTGTTGGACACTACTGAACTGAGGCATTCGACACTAGTGCCAAAGGATCATTAGTTGGTTGAAGGAACCTTTCCATCATTGTTCTGTTCTCCTTAGCATGTACGTTCCAAACAAAGAGTCAAACCGTTCGCTCTTGAAGAAGTTCCCGTAGTTACGATGGCCGATCAACGTACTATGGCGGAATTGCTCTGTGCACCCACCGAGGGTTATGCGGAGGCAATCGTTGTACCACCGATTCCGCCTGTGCATTTCTAATTAATCTTGTAACTTCAAAACAATTCTTCGGTTTTGAGAAAGAAGATCCTCATGCCATATTCGTTATTTTAATAAGATTACTTCTACGTTGAGGTACAAAGATGTGCCCGAGACATCGATTAAGCTATTTCTTTTTCCATTTTCTATCGATGGTCCAGCCTGAATTTGGCTTGACAAAGAACCTCCTCGTTCTATTCTCACTTGGGACGATCTTGTGTCTAAATTTATTAACCATTTCTTTCCTCCCTCGAAAACACCTTTCTTTTCTTCAGCTGAAAGGTCGTTAAGGACTCTAGCACATACAGGACCTGTTTAACAGCACCCTCAGTCCTCCAGCATAACCTCTGAACCGTTCCCATATGAAATGGTCCTTCATTAATGGACTTCATAATATTCTCTCCATTATCCTTTCCTAGACAGTACAAACATATACGTTGTTGCCAAGATTCAAAGTCTGTTCTATCAAGCATTGGTGGGCGTGTATCAGAACCGGTACACTGGATGTCTTCTGACATACTAGACATCTGTTGTTATATGAGATGCTATGTTTTAGATCGATAAACGGGGGGGGGGGGGGGGGGGGGGGGGGGGGGGAGGGGGGG
The DNA here is from genome assembly GCA_026074375.1 of Tanacetum coccineum. Taxonomy (NCBI): domain Eukaryota; kingdom Viridiplantae; phylum Streptophyta; class Magnoliopsida; order Asterales; family Asteraceae; genus Tanacetum; species Tanacetum coccineum. The sequence continues at coordinate 4,437 of BQNB010029371.1, read as the reverse complement.
GGGGGGGGGTGGGGGGGGGGGGGGGGGATAGTGAGGGTACGTTAAAAGTGGTGAGGTTAACGTATTCGTTTCTTGTTTTAGTGATATTAAGTCCCAAGTTTGAAATATTTCAAATTTCTAAGACAGTAGCTCAACTCGCCGCCAGAGGCTATCAAACCGCTGCAAAGAATTAAGGCAACTCGCTGGTGGAATTTAAGGCAACTCGCCAAACATAACTCGCACGCCAACGCACCACGCGAAGAAATACTTAAAACCGCGTCTAAATTTTAACTCAACCGCCGTTGATTTTCAAACCTCCAGAGTTTCCTTTAGAATATATGCTATTAAAATATTCAAACCGCTGACAACCTGTTCAAACTGCTGCCTAAGCAAACCGATGGTAAGCAACTCGCTGCTCAGTATACAGCAACTCGCCTCTTGAGCAACTCGCCACCTAAGCAACCCACCGTGTGACAGAGAGTTGGTGACCTACTGAATAAAATATTCCATTTTAATCAACTCGCCACGAAGAATATCAGCCAACTCTCCACGAAGAACAACAAGCTTTATCACTTAAAAAACTAATAAATCACACTTTTGAACGATTCCACTTGATTTCTTTTGCACAATTCAATACTACAAGGCTATAGCCACTAGTAACACCTAAACTTTAACATAACCAACATCAAAATCTGGAGATTCACGAAAAATGAGCTAGAGCCTTCAAAAGTATATTTTTTTTCTAGATCAACCATGAAATCGCACATACACACGATCTAATCATCCCATGTGCTATGATACCAATTGTGGTATATCATATATCATAACACGTGGTCGATTCTTGGACTTGGCTAGTTTCTAGAGAGAGAAACACATGAGAGAGTTTTTCTAGTGAGAGAAAATGTGTTTTATAAGAAAAAAGTAAATGACTAGCTTGCCTCTTCCAAAGTTGGAAGAGGCTTATATAGTTCTTACAATATACCGGGTATTAGTACCCGGCTTAATACCGAAAATCATACTATTAACTATTAAACTATGAGCTATAATAAACAGTAAAATACACGGGGTGACCGAGTCTTTTTTTTCTAATATCTAATAGATACACATAAGGAAAGAATAACAAGTCATGTTGGTCACAGTCTCAACTTGATTCCAAATATCAAAGGTGTATATTTCGCTTTAGTTAGATGTGAATTTTAAATTTATTGGTTGTGTTTCTTTTTAGCTTGTATATTGGTTGTTGTACAAGGTTGTAGTAAATGTTTTTAACTTATCCAAAAGATGAAGTTTGTCACTTCTCTATATATGAAACATATGTATTTCCTTACAGTTTTACAAGAAAAAGATATTACTGGTTAAACACTCCAAAATATTTATCTCTGTTACTTGGTCTAGATGACAATGACTGTCCGTCAGTAACTTACGGTATTTGGCTATAGGGTAAAACAGGCAAATGGATGAGGTTTTTCTTATCTAGGTTATCCAAAGAGAGCTAGCCATTTTTGAATTAGTTGTATGCTACAGCTTCACCGAGTTAATCCTGGACCATTTCTTGTTGGAGAAATTAACTTTGGATCGATGTTCTAACTTAATCAAAATATACCAAAATATGAATTGTATTAAACTTGTGTTTTACAATAATCAATATTCTGTCATCATCTTTCTAAATACATAAGAACTAGATATATATATTAATCGAACATGCGTGATTTAAGTGTTGCAATGGTTCGTATTTGTGAACCGTTGTGTCTGTTCTCTTGTAACTGCCTAATAACCGTTTTGTAACTGTCAAAGTTACAGCGGGTTGGGATTAGCCCGTTGGGCTGGGTACGGCCCAACATTCTCCCCTCTAATCGCAAACGCTGTGACGTAGATCTTTGAGTCCGATGAGTTGCCTCATTATTAGAAACTTGATCTTTGGTAACGCCTTTGTGAGTATGTCAGCCTTTAGATATTATCCACTTACAAATTCTACTTGTATGTCCTCTCTTTCAATGCATTCTCTAATGAAGTGGTACTTTGTATCAATGTGCTTGCTTCTTCCATGAAAAACGGGGTTCTTCATTAATGATATGGCTGGTTTGTTGTCAACCATTATAGTGATCTTTTCTTCCTTTGAATGTGTAAGTCTACTTAGAAGTCTTTTTAACCATAGTGCTTGAGTTGCTGCTGCTGTTGCTGCGATGAATTCAGATTCGCAGGATGATAATGCTATAGTGGCTTGCTTTTGTGTATTCCAGCTATTTGGTGAGTCACCATAGTAGAATATTATGCCGGTAGTTCCTTTGCCTTCTTGATTGTTGACTCCATAGCTACTGTCGCTGAATCCTTGTATTGTATTTCCTCCATTATGCTTGTAGGTGATTCCATAATCTTTTGTTCCTTTCACATAACGTAGTACTTGCTTTATGGCTTTCATATGTTTCTAATTAGGTTCTTGCATAAAACGACTAAGTAATCCTACAGAATAACTTAAGTCGGGTCTTGTGTGAAGCAGATATCTTAAACATCCAATTAAGCTCCGATATTCAGTTGAGTTGACCAATGTTCCTTCAGTATTCTTTGTCAGTCTTGTTCCTGGGTCCATTGGTATAACTGTCTCGTTGCTTTCTAGCATTCCAGCTTCCTTTAAGATCTTGTTTGCGTAGGCAGATTGCTTTATTGATATGTCACCCTTAGTTTGTGTGACTTCAATTCCAAGATAGTAAGCTAATAATCCTAGATCGCTCATCTCGAATTTTTCTTCCATTTGAGCTTTAAACTTATCTATCTCTTTCTTTGGTGTTCCAGTGATGATTAGATCGTCTACATAAACTCCTACTAATAATAGTGAGTCCTTTGATGCCTTTGTGTAGATAGCTTGTTCCAGTGCGCATTTCTTGAAATCTAAAGACTTCAAGGTGTTGTCTAACTTTATATTCCATGCACGTGGTGCTTGTCTTAGACCGTATAAGGCTTTTATAAGTCTGTAGACCTTTCCATCATTTCCTTTCTTCGTAAATCCTTCGGGTTGTGTAACATACACTTCTTCTTTTAATTCTCCATGCAAAAATGCAGATTTTACGTCTAAGTGATGTACTTCCCATTTATTGTTAGCAGCGATGGCGAGTAGTAGACGGATAGTTTCCATCCTTGCTACTGGTGCAAATACTTCTTCAAAGTCTATGCCATGCTCCTGTATATATCCTTTTGCTACTAATCGAGCTTTGTGCTTGATTATATTTCCATTAGCATCTTTCTTTGTTTTAAACACCCATTTTAAACCAATTGCTTTATGGCCAGTTGGTAGAGTGGTTAGTACCCATGTGTTGTTCCTGTTGATGGAATCTAATTCAACCTTCATTGCTTCTATCCATTTTTGGTCGTTCGATGCTTCTTTGTAGTTCTTAGGTTCATCTTCAGCCAATAATAATTCCTCGGTGTTTTCGTATATGTCATTTAATGTTCTGTAACCTCTTATTGGTGTATGATCAAAGTGTGAATGTGTATTTGTAGTTGAGGTTGAATCATTATCACTTTGATTGAATGACTGTGTTAAAGCGTTGGGTGTAACTTGGGAATTTATTTGAGATGACCTTGTAGATGGTGTGTGAAGTGTTTCAGAATGTGTGGGTGAGCCTGTTACTGGTGAATCGTATCCATCATCATTATTGTTAGGAAAATCATTGTCTTCTTCATTTGGTTGATTTTCTTGATCATGATGTTTGTTTGTTTCTTCAAGATTTTCTATCCTGAAATCTGTCCATTCGGGTTCGTTGTTGATATGCTCATCTAAATATTCGCTCCAATCCCATGTCTCATCCTCTTTAAACTTCACATCTCTACTAACACATATCTTTCGTGTTGTTGGATCAAATAGTCGATAGGCTTTTGATCCTTGTTCGTTTCCTAGATAAACCATTTTTGTACTTCTATCATCTAACTTTGTTAGATGTTGTGAGGGTACTTTTGCATATGCTATGCTTCCGAAAACTTTTAGTTTTTCTAGGTTTGGCTTCTTTTGCTTAATTGCTTCGTATGGAGTGATGTCTTCTAGTGCTTTTGTGGGAACACTATTTAAGATGTATATGGCGTGTCTAACAGCTTCAGCCCAAAAATTTTGTGGCATATTCGTTGCTTTCATCATACATCTTGTTGTGGACATGATTGTCCTATTTCGTCTTTCTACTACTCTATTTTGTTGTGGTGAGTAAGGCGCGGTGAGTTGTCGTGCTATCTCGTTTTCTTTGCAGTATTGCGTGAATTCATTTGATGTGAATTCTCCTCCACGGTCAGTCCTTAACATCTTTAAAGTTGTCTGGTATGTGCTTAAATACACATACCTTTTACCTTTAAAAACAAGCTAAAATAACCAAAAACGGACTTAAAATGCCAATTATATGCTTGTTTTGCTAATTGTATTGTGCAGGAACGGATAACTAAGAAAAAGACAAAAAACAAAGCCAAAACGACAAAACC
>BQNB010029370.1:0-55801 GCA_026074375.1 Tanacetum coccineum | reverse complement strand
ATTATTAATTGTCATTGAGAAATTCTTGAAAAATTGTGTTCAACTTTTTAAAAAACCAAATGTTAGAAGACTCCTCTTTTAACTTTAAGGATAAGCGCACTGAAACGTACACCCTCCTTTGTCGTTCGAGTTCGAGTTGCAATCTAAGAGAAATTACAAGTCATCAAGAAAATTAGAATGACATGTTTTGAATGCATTTTAAACTTCATTTACACGCCCGTGTCGATGTTAATCAACATTTCTAGGTACGTAAATGTTATCGATTCCAAGAGACATGTCGAGAAGATTCTTTTTGTGAAACTTTTTCTGATTTTTGATTTTGTATTTTCTTTTTGAAATTTTATATTTTTGTATTTGTTTTTATATGTTTTATATTTTTGTATTTTGCTTTTCTTAAAAATATGTACAAGTTGATGTTTGATGGATTATCAAGCAGATTCGTTTGTCAGAACCTCCAGTTCTGCTAGAGTCAAACATCTCATACCAATTCGTCTGACAAGATACTGAAACCTATCTTCGGGTAAGGCTTTAGTAAACATATCAGCTAATTGGTATTCAGTTCTGACAAAGTACAATTCAATTATACCATTTTCAACCTGTTCCTTGATGAAATGATATCGAGTATGGATGTGCTTGGTACGGGAGTGCTGCACGGGGTTGCATGAGATTGCTATGGCTGACTGAGAGTCGCAATACAACGGTATTTTGTTGTAGTTGAAGCCATAATCCTTAAGCTGTGTCCTCATCCACATTACTTGAGCACAACTTGCAGATAACGCCACGTACTCAGCCTCTGCTGATGACATTGCAGTACAGTCTTGCTTCTTTGACATCCAGCTGACTAACTTATCACCTAGGAACTGTATTCCTCCAGAAGTGCTTTTGCGAGTATCAATGCATCCGGCATGGTCGGCATCTGAAAAAGCTGTTAGTTCAAAGCCAGAACCCTTCGGATACCAGAGTCCCATGTTAATGGTACCCCTTAAGTATCGAAAGATCCTTTTAACCTCTTTGAGGTGTTTTTCAGTCGGTCTTGCTTGATATCTTGCACAATAACATACACATAATCTCGGAATTACATTATTTATATATACGTGACACATAGGGACTAATAAAGACAGGCTGATGATAGTTGTGTGTCACTAAACTTATAAATACATCCTCCAATACTTCCATGGAAGGGTGAAGCTCACTTTGTAAAAAAGTGTGTGTGTGTGTTTATTCTCTCTAGGCACACACACTCTTCCCATTTCATCTCTTTTCTCTCTAATAATATGGCTCAATTTCTTTTCCATTTTACCAAGCCTCCGGATCATGTTCATGAGGTGAAATGTGTAACAATTGGTCACCAAAGAGCAAGGTGTGAATCCGTGTTGATTTATCTACTGATTATTGTGGGTTAAACATGATCAAATTCGTGGTCAAAAAGAAGTCAATAAAAAAAAATCAAAACCCAATTTTTAATTGCTTATAATGTGTGAATGGTTATTTTTAATAAGCAGATCTAGGCAATAGGGTAGTTTAATTGCTGCAAGATAAATCAAGTTAATAGGTCAAAAAAGGAGCTATTTTATAGGCGATTTTAGGTGAAAAACTCTTAATATTTCGTCGTGTTTGCGTTTACTCTCTGGCAAAACTTCATGTTGCGTTTTGATTTCTTCTTGTTGCGTTTGACTTCCTTCTTGTTTGCGTTTTGACTCATATGCGTTTTAGACTCACTGTCTATTTACTCATTGCTTTTGACTCATTGCGTTTTGACTCACTGCGTTGTTGACTCCATTGCGTTTTTTGACATTGGTTCGTTTGATCTTGCGTTTTGACTCACTGGCGTTTTGACACATTGCGTTTTGACTTTGGATGCGTTTTGTTCACTGCGTTTTGATTACAGGATGCGTTTTAAGACATCATTGGCGTTTTTACGAAACGATTACTCTGCCCAATTTTTTATTCCCCCCCCCCCCCCCCCATAATGCGTTTGGATAAAGATAGTTGCGTTGTGATATAGTGATTTCATGCGTTTTGACTAAAGTCCATATGGTTTTGACCATGAGGAAAACACATGTTTTGAAACCCTAATCAAGAACCCAAGACTCATAACACACAATCAACCATAACAACAAACCCCACACAAACAACAACACTTAAACCAAAACGATCCTGAAAAGATTCACTTTAAATGACAAAATGGCTAAGAGATTTGGATTAAATGACATGTGATTACGAAGTGGATTTGGTATCCCTTATTTGCAATTGAAGTTGGATTTCACAAAGGCGTCTACTTATTTCATCATCGTGACTTTCTTCTATTTTCTATCGATTGATGACTTGCTTGAACGTATACATTTATGATTAAGACTTGGATTTATCCAGTTTTTCCCCCAGCGGTCAAGGGGTGGTTGTGATGAAGACCTGGTACAACTATCACTTAAAGGAGTTTACGTTGTAGTACTCATGTCACACGCAGATGTCTATGTGGATAATTTCACAAGAGGAGTTATGTACTTTCTTATAGCTTTTGGATTATGGGTATCAAGGTACATAGAGATTTTCTTCGCAACCGTCTTCAATCAACATATGCAAGATTAAGTAACAAATTTGTGGGATTTTGTTTTTTTTTTTTTTTTTTTTTTAACCAAAAGCCGCCTTCAGTTTCAAGTTGGGGTATAACGGTTTACTTCACAAGTGATCACAACAATAGCCGACAGAATACGAGGTTGGTAAGTTAGCCAGAGAGTTTAAAGGTTGAGATGTAATCAGCACATCACCGGGTATTTATATGACTATTCCCAGACAAAGATACTTCCAACAGTCTAAGCAATAAATCTTCAAAGTTCTTCGATTACATCATTCACAATACCTTGGATTATACCAAGGTTTCTTGATTCTTGCTTCTTCACCTCTACGGTTTCTGAAGTCAAGAGGGAAAATATCACTTTTGTTTATCAAGATTTGTGCTTATGACTAAACTTCTCGAGTATATGACGTACACGAAAATGATAGTCTTTCGAGAGTATCGCACCATCATGGGGGAAAATGTTTACATCTGTGATTATAATTGACTTAAGTTACCATGTCCAACTTCCATGGGAAGTTTGTTATAGCCCTAAAATGTATTAGTATGTTTATGGAAGAATTATCCAAATACGTGAGAAGAACAGTTGCTGATTTCTCGTGCAAGTACCCCTGAACAAAATATTCACCAACCCTGATGGACAAGAAGCAGTGGTCGTCTGGTGTGTTTGACTTCTAACAAAATCCGCTGTGCACATTGATGACAAGAAGAAGATGTTCAAGCTACATTAATGATTCAAGAATACAGCTTAAGATAGTGAATGTTGGTTTTAAGGGGGAAGCTGAGTCAGAAACTGAACTTTCGCGGCAAAAAGGACTAATAGAGAAAGCTTTCGAAGACATGCTGCATGAAAAGGGGAAAGAAATCCATTTCATAGCATACTACAAGTGGTTCCTGTACAAGTAAAGACAAAGAAGATCCAAAGCTTTGGAGTACAAGTTCAAGACAAGTGAACTCAGAAGACATCCTTCAGCTTTTGGAGACCTATTAATTTCTGTTGTATTTGTACATGATAGGAACATTGTAAGTAATTCCGTATGTGTCCACATATTGGGGGAAGATTGTTAGCCTTAAAATATGGTGACATATCCGGAATTACATTAGTTTATTTATAGCGTGACACATAGGGACTAATAATGACAGGCTATGATAGTTGTGTGTCACTAGGACTATAAATACCCCCTCCATACTTCCATGAGATGGGTGAAAGGTCTCACTTTGTAAGATGTGTGTTGTTGGTGTTTTTCTCCTATGCCACACACACTCTTCCCATTTCATCTCTTTTCTCTCTAATAATATGGCTCAATTTCTTTTCCATTTTACCAAGCCTCCGGATCATTGTTCATAAGGGTGAATCTATACTAACACCCTTACTTAAAACAAGCCCTCTACACAACCCTATCATAAGCAAAAGAGCATGAAAGGGCCAAAACATACCAGAGAAGCCAAAGACACAAAGCAAGAAAGCAAAGAAGACAAGACGAGAAACAACCCAAGCATCAAAAGAAACAAAAAAGCAAACCACACAAAGCATCAATCAAACACGCAAAAAAAACCACGAAGAGCAGAACAAGCAAAAACAAGGGAGCAGAACACCAAGGAAAGAAACAACGAAAAGGCACACAGGAACAAGAAAAGCAAGAGAAAAGACATAGTCTAACCTACCACCTACCCACCTAATCTAATTCTAGCTCTCCAATCTTTTCATTAAATACTTTTTTTTCTTTATAATTTGATACAAGTTCTTAACGTCGCTCATATGTTTTTCGTTCATAACACAAGTTTGGTCAAGTTTATGCCTGAAAGTTCTGAATCGGCCAAATGAATCTAGATCCAACATATGAAAATATCACGAATAATAATCTAAAGTATCGATCATAGGCCATTAGAACTGCAATGCACGATGCTCAATGTTTATTTTTTTATAAATTTTGTTATATCCTTTTAAATTATACGCATACTTATCTTTTATACCATATTATATTATATGTTTTTCTTCACTCATTGATCCCTCTACATTTAAATATCAAATCAGACACTTGTCCAGAATTCATACGAGTAGGAATACTGCCATGCAAAAATTTTAATTGTAATAAATGTAGATGTGAAGACAAGAGAGAATTTTAATTTGATTCAAAACCCCTTATCAAACACAAACTATAAGAGTTAAAGTTAATAGAAACATGCTCCATTAAGTTGGAACCGCCAGGATATTAAAACCCACAAAGAGGACCGACCCAATATGTTGGAAAAGCAAGCAACACCGGAACATCATGCAGCATACCAAGACCATATCGACCATTATCACCAACAAACTTAAATGCCATCCTGAACGATTAGGAGAAGCGTCCGCAAGCCTCCCTCCCGGCATTTTACTGTCAAACTAAAGCGATAATGGAAGTCTGACATATAAGCAATGACAATAGTTTAGCTAATAAGACCTATAGGTCCGGCCCACTTGTTTAGGCCCGTTTAGTTTATAGGGTTAGGTTAGTTTGTCTTATAAATACTCATTGTATTCTCTTTATTTCATTAATCAATTCAAAAAAAGCTTTGCATTATCTCTTTAGTTTCTACATGGTATCAAGAGCTAAGGTCCAAAGATAAAGAAAAAGAAAGAAAAAACATGGTACTGATGGTTGTGGTATTGGATTCGTTTGTTGTCATTCTCTAACTTGAATAAAAGAAAAATAATGTTTTGCTATATAGTTCTATATTTGAATTAGTAGATATGAAGCACATATTTAATTCGTTTTGTTTGAACAATTTAGGTACTAACTTAGATTGATAGTGTTAGGTAATAGCAATGCAATTGGTATTGGTATTTGGCTAACGTGCGACGACATTGGATTGGTGGTGTATTAAGGATTGGAAAGAGTTATGTTTAGTAAAATTAGGTTTTTGTCAATCGGAAATGGCATTGGCGATCTGGCATCGACATAGTTCATCGGCATACGCGTCTACCTTTACGATTGAGATTGTTTGGTTTCATGGTTACACGTCCCTGCTTTACCAATTGCATATGATGTTTTGGTTCTCGTTATAAGGTTTGTATGCACAAGTTGGAGTACTTCGTATTTGAGACTTCGTCTATTACCTGAGTCTGCACCATAGACGCTCCGCTCTGGTGTTGTTTTTCAGTTTTTGTTTATTTTATGTTTGGCAAACTCTCAATGTTCACTGCTGCGGCATTGTGAGTTTGAGGGGGATGTTAGCTAATAAGGCATATAAGAGTCCAGACCACCTTGTTTTAGGCCCGTCTTTCTAGGAGTTTAGGTTATTTTTGTCTTATAAATACTCTGTAATTCCTCTTTGTTTTTATATTCAATTCTTTAAGAACATTGCATATATATCTTTAGTTTCTACAAATAGATCAAGTGGGCCATCGGCAAGGGTGGATGGCGGAAAAGAAAATTTGAAGGTCGGTTGGGGGAAGAACGTGAAAGCCATCAGGGCAGAAGAAGAAAAGTGGTAAAGAACCGTGGCATAAAATGAAAACCGAAGCCATATGATGGAGAACACCCGAAATGTGCTAAGTGCGGGTTCTATCATTAAGGGGATAAGTATAAACAAGTAGTAGGGTCATATATCATTTTTGTTTGTTTATTCATAGGGGCGGTACCAGAAAATTCTATAAGCGGGACAAAATAATGATGCATAAACATAAGATGTAGGGGCTCTTCGAATTGAATCTTTTTTTTGTTCGGGTTAAACCGTAAATTTGTAAACCCAAGAGGGTTTTAGTTAGACTAAAAATAATCTAGGTGATATTCCATTTCCAGGCAAATACCATATACGATTTCTTAAATTCATAAGCATGTAAGCATTAGCATATCCACTCACAAATTTTAAGAACCTATTTCGATGTTATTAACGTATTTCTTTGGTACAAGTTCACTAAAACACTTTGTATATGTGTTTATTATGCAGTAAAATAAACTTAAAAAATCACCATTAAGTAGAACAAAATAATGAGCAAAAACAAAAGTACTTAATAACACAAAAACTGCATACGTCAAGAATCGAACAAAAGTAAAGAGAAAGTGTAAAAGGCTGCATAAACCACAAGAAAAACATCAGACATTTTCTTTACAACTAAGAACTCTTTCATTTTATTTATACGATAACATAGGATGCAAATATTAATGTCAAATTCACAAATTACCCTACTCGGTAAAAAAAGTTTGTAAGGTCAGCTTGCCACGAACTCGCCCCCATGTAAGACGTCTCACTGGTTTTATCATATTAAAAAATTTTTATAAAATTGGAATTTATTGATCCAATTTTTCTATTTTCTTTCTACCCTGCATTTTGCAGAGTAGTAACACATAAAAAAGATATAAACTTTTTTCCATATAAAATTATTTACTACATAATAAAAGATATTAACTTTCTTTTGTATATTAGTTTAACTAATTCCCCCGACAACGAACATTATTCGATAAAATAACAAAAGCTTATCTTGGTTACCATCTCAAAATATCGTGGTGATGTAAAAGGGTCTCACCTTGTCACATAAAAATATCTCATATAACACATTGCAAACAACAAAAAACAACAAGAGATGGCCAGACGGCACTAAAATTATTAGTACAATGAATGGAAAGAAGAGCAATCATGTCGACAAAGCAAATCGTGCCAAATTTGTTCTTTAAATAATTAGCGCTAAAGATGACTAACCAACTCGAAATAGTGCACATGGAGTAATAGGATGGCACTCAATACGATATTGGTAAAGGTTGGCATTAGCGGTGTCAATTGACACCCGACATCCATTATTAATTCCATATGATGGACAAAGAATGTGGGTACCACAATGTTTACAGGAGTCATGGAACACTCCTTAAAATCCTCTTAAGCATGATTTTTCAAAAAAAAAAAAAAACTAAAGATGCATCGTTGAGTACACATAGTTCATGAAATTATTCGGGTATTAACAAGATACGGAGTACTTTTTTTCTAGTTTAGCAACACCAAGATGTAATTTAAGTTGTTTCTCTCTAATGTTGGGTTCAAACCTAAACTCAATCTAGATTTTTTCATATGAGTTACAAAAGGACCGGAGTTCTTTTGTCCCACACAAAAGGCACATATGTAGCCTTAAATGTTATGATTAAAATTAGAAACATAAGAAGAGATTTGAACCATTGGATGAACTCATCAATGGCTAAAAATAAAACGGCGGCAACTCTGTTCATAACATCATCTTCTCTTTAATGCTAGGTAATGCTTAAGGGTAAAACTGTAAAATTAGTCTATCTCCTTATATTTCTCTCGTTCTGAACATCCCTTTCGTTTTTTGATTTATCCGCACGAGTGTAGTCAGATGCATGCTTTGATTTAGTAAATTATGTGAAGTTAGATGCATGTGTTTATTAAGATGTACGTATAATTAGATACAGCTAGTGCATATAAGTTGGATTGGATGAAAAAATTTATAATTTTATTTAGATGCAAAATGGTGTATATATATGCATGGTTTAATTTAATGAATTACTTAATCGGCATAGTGTAGAAGATGCAGGAGTTTCTAAAAATTATTAGATGCATGCATTGATGATTTTACCTTTAGCCGTTTTGGTAGATGTATATATGGGCAAATGACACAAAAAGTATCAAATTTAAGAGTCATTTTCAATTAAGGTATCACATTTTTTTTCTTGCATAAAAAGGCGCCCAACTTATATTTTTGGCCAATCTGAGTATTTTCGTTAAATATTTAACGATCATCCGTTAAGTTTTACGTTTCAAATCCCTTTGGCTGCTACTACCGCCACCAATCATCGTCGCCACCACCAAATCTCCCCGCCATCATCACTAACAAGCACCGCCTCCATCACCAACCTCCCCCACCACCGTCGTAAATTACCAACCGTAAGACATCAACAAAAAATTGAACGCTAAAAAACCCAAATCTCGAAGATTCTATTAAATAACAAATTCATTTTGTGTATGCATTTTCTTAAAAAGACAATAAAAATGCTAGTGTAGCAATTTATAGATCTGAGAGAGATAAAAATACAAAAGTACATAACCTTCTAAACACACAATAAATATCATATCGAGGGCATTTAAAATGTTAAACCTTAAATTATTATAATTTTCGATCATAGATCCGCAAGGATACCTTAAATAACTTGATTGATAAATGTTATATTTCATGAATGATGAATATGAGACATATTCACAAAGCAGTGAACCTGTAAATCATTAAAGATGCATATTGAATTTTGAATCTGGTATCATGGTAAAACCATTAAAGTGCATTGTTGAATTTTGAATTCGATAAATGACTCAAACTATTAATGTTAAGATGTTTGTCCACAAAATAATCAATTTTGACTGAGTGATCTTTAACTAAACGGTTAGACTGTGAAGTTATAATGAGTTTCTTCAAAGAGAAAAAAAACCCAAGTGGTTTGGTTCTTGGTTTTAAACTCATAAGGACAATGTGTTACACATTTTTAATGCTGCATTATGATAGGATTTTTAATCATACGCAAGCAATTGTTTTTTATTAAATATTTTTTCTATGCGCATTAATTATATAAAGATGGTATATTGTCATACTAGTGTTTATATTGATGAAATATGACAATGGAAATTTAAAACTCTCCTTGAATTGATTACTATTGCGAGGACGTTAGTAAATCAAAGGAGTTATAAATTTCATATAATCTTTAAAAGTGTACAAACGGAAAGAACCAAGCATAGTACATTGCAAGCATCTAGGAAAAGAATCTAAGTTTATTATGTAAATAAATCCTCAGTTGATTTAAATATTTAATCATAATTCAGATAACTCCTGAGATCCTTAAATGCATAGTGGGAGTATTATGTTCAGATTTTCTTCACCTGAAAGATTTAGGAAATAAATGCTCAACCTACAATATATGTTTATTGCAAATGAACATAAGCTGTATAATAAATCTAACACAATTTGACATATCCATAATAAAAGTCCGCAATGGATGACATATCTTTGATAAGATTGAACATAAAAGAAATCTTAAGTTGTACTAAAGGATACGTTATGTACATCATATTGTGTAGAGAAATAGTTGTATCATGAATGAATGCAAGATGATTTGACAACATTGGTATTTAATCGAAAGTTATTAAATAATCATTGAATTGAATTTTTTAATAAAATATGTTTGGATTTGAGAAATCATTCCCTAGATTATGGATTTATCCCAAGTACTAGAAAACTCAAATGATATATATTATTACAATTATTATGCAATAGAGTAAACCAATGAACTTAGAGTTCTATGAGTTGACAAACATTATTGAAAGAATATTCATTGTTTACTGATATTTAAAGCATGGTTGTTTATGTACACGGATGCTAAATTAAATTGAGATGACACTCAATACTAGTCATGGTATGATTTCATTTCTGATGATGACCATGTAGACTAGTTGTGCTCAACTGAGAGCTTAGTTGCGTTATACATTAGAGAATAAGAATACTTTACACTTTTGGAAGCTGCGAAAGATGATTGTTGTCAATACGTTTGATGTCGCATACCTTATGAGATAAATGTGTTAATAATTAGAAATTTGAATAAACAAATAATCATCATAAGAATATCAAGAACTTCATTAATTGAATTCTAGAAATAAGTATTCTCAAAATTTCGAAAGATCAAAGCTAGTTGAAATTAATGAAATCTATGCCTTGTCAACAAGTACGATAGTCGTATCTTGAGGCATGATTCGTAACAACTCGAATATCAATGCATATGATCTATTCAGTATTAGAATAAGGGAAATGTAAACAATTTTTATTAACGACAAGATACGTGGAAATGGAAGTTATATTTAATATAAATTATGTCCTATATTTGCATGTTTAATCCGTAAATAATAGTTATTATTCTAAATTAGTCCGTTGTCGATCAACAATGTGGGAATATTGTTGAACTAAGACAAGTCTGAGTGATTGGTGATATCTTGGATATTAAAGGAAGTGTCCGCCAAACTAACATGATATTCATAAGATGAATATTGGACTTCCCCAACTAAAAGATCATCACTTTATGGATCAGCGTCATTAAGTGAATCTTGTAAGTGATTTTATTTACTAAATCCTTAGACTTGAGATGCAAGTAGGTCTTGCATGTGTGGATAATCCTTCTTGATGTAGTTTAAGTTATCCTGAATAAGGTAGCTAATAAGGACTATTTTCATAAGTGATCTTAAAGCATATGACTTGCCACTTCTAGTTAATTAAGAATTTGTTCCTTCAATAGTAGAAGTATGATGCCACTGGGGCCCTCATAGGGTTAATCAGATGTATGTGTGGCTGCACCCAAAACTCAGGTAGATATGTCTTAATGATTTTTGGTAATCATGATTAATCATATATACGAATTACAAAATCGTTAAATAATGGAATGACTTAGATCCATATCATTTTTTAACACGGTATCGGAAAGAAAGGGATTGTAAATACTTAAATAATTTAAATGTGACTTTATGGAAGTACACTCAGGTATTTCTGGGAACACTGGCGTGTTTCTAGACGCTTACCAATGTTATTATATTATTTGAGACATGTCCAAGTGGGAGCTGTTGGGATATGTACATATATCAAATAATATATGTCCGGGAAATTACGTGAGCCTATGGGGGCATACACGTATACACAGATGATACATTTATTAATGTAATTAATATATTGTATATTAATTATATTAATATGTTTCACAAAATATTAAGACCGGTCAAACTAAAAGGGTATAAGGGAGGAGAGTGTAAATTAATAAAACTTAAGGAGGAGTTGTATTATAACTTGAAGACCAAGTCATTGGGTTATATATGCTCCCCTCACTTTCATAAATCGGACTACATGATATAAGATATACATACAAATGGTCAATCGACTCACAACCCTTCTGAACCTATGATACAGGTAACAACCAATTATTTTTCTTGTTTTATCCCTGTTCGGCAAATCAAAGAACAAGAATCATAATGTTTGCATTATATCTACGTATGCATGTAATAGTTAATATGCATGCAATATATTTAATTTCATCTGCATATAACTTCACTTTATATATGCGATCTATTATAATTGTGAGATTCGATCGTATGACGCCAAGATCTAAAACATGAACATTATGTTGGGTTGTTTTATTCGTGAAGAAAGGACTAGCATCGTTACGTATCTCGGTGACGTGTAGTGTATGCTCACCATAGACGTTATTTACGTTGATAATTTGTTTAGTTTGCATGGTATTCGATTTATAAATACGCGCATATTCAAGAACGGTATTCGTTAATTGCTAAAAGGTACGCTATCTTGATCCCTTTGTTAATTACATATTCTATACGTGTTTTATTTAATCTTTTCGCTGCATACTCGTGATATATTTAATGGTTAAATAGATATAAAAATCCAACAAACACTTACATGGACATGACCCAAAAACGTCACATGTTTAAGCCCAACAACCATGCAAACTATAGTTATTAGCCCGTCTGCATATTAGCATGACACGGTTAAAAGTAAGAACGAGTAATATATAGAAAACATACCAAATTTGATATGGAATAGTTGCTTTTTATCAATACATGCCGCCTTATTAAACATAATTTGAAATATATAAATAACCCATTAGCCTATGCGATCCTATTGAAAAAGAAAAAGGTCCCATTATTCTATATCAGGATTATATAAAAGTTTCGATCACATTCGTCATTCTAGTAATCTTTTTGGAGGTATGTATTTTGTATGTCTTGATGTTTTTAATTCATAATTCTATGATGTTTGATTTTATCCATGTAAGAAACTAACTCATGCATGCATACTTATTTTTCTCTCTATATGACTATTGACTAAATTGGAGTAACAAAAGAGTACCTACATGTCTAAAGTTTTACAAGATAACGAATTTGATATTGGCTTCCCTTGTTTTATTGCCTTTTATCTTATTTTTCGGAAGGAAGTATTGGCTCTAAAAATATTACTCCGACTTGAAACTATACCGCATCTTCTCTATAAAACTATATTAGGTTTGCATGAGATTTTGGAGTATTTCTAGCTGAGATCGTTGATTGTGTGTAGAGGCGAAACCAGGATATTTAGTTAAAGGAGGCCGGTCGTGATTAACGCAAAACGTTATAGTGATAAGGGGGTAAAGGTAAAAAACTAGTAGAAAAGCGGCATGTAATATGAGTAACTCGTGAGATAAGTAGGTTGATTAGAGGTGGCTCAGCACCCACTAGTCACCCTACTAGCTCAACCCCTGATTGTGTGTGATCTTATGTTAGGAGTAATAATTATGTGATATTTTTATCCCTTTTTTAAGACATTAACAATTATTAATTATGTCATAATTAGCCGTGCTTCTATTGGTTAATTGAGTTTACGATGCTAGTTGTTAATCTTTGTTCTTCTTTAATTGGATAGGTAGATAGATTATATAGAGAAAATAAATACGTGTTGAGTAATTTTTTTCCGAAGGTTTGGTTATTATGTATAAAACCTTCTTATTTAGACAAAAACATCTTTTTTTTTGCTAGATACGTGATGGATTTTTATATTAGACAAACAAATTTTTTTAACTTTTATAAGTAATAAAAATTGTATTTATATAAAAATTATAATTAATCCATAAATCTATTTGTAGCTGGCAATTAAATAATAGCTTTATTTTAACTCGTAAAGTTGTCTGTAGCTAGTGAATATTAGCTTTCTTCCTTTCTATATTTATAATTAATCCACAAATCAATTTGTAGGTGGTAATTAAATAGTAATAGCTAGTGAATAGTACAGTAATTTTTTTCCTTTTTATATTTACAGGAATATTACGTGGTGTCTAATTTTGTAACAAAATTTCAATTAAATTTTTTTTCCAACTTACAAAAGTTAAAAATGATTATTCCTATCTTTTAGTTTCCTTTAGTAGATTTGAAAATGCAAATTTTCTATTTTGTGGATAATTTGAGAGCAATCTCCAACACTTTTTTTTACAAAACATTTTGTGAAAAACAATTTCAACTAGACATGCCATGAGTGTCTTCCTCCAACTATAAACGCAACCTTAAGTTTCAGTTATTATTTTGGCTATTATAGAATTGTTGTATATATGTTGATTCACAGGTTACTAGTGGTTTACTAGCTTGCACTTTAACTCATAATGGCAGACGATAATAACTACCAAGATTATGTGGATAGTTATGTAGTACTAAACCTTGACAAGTCCCTTAAGAACTATAAAAATTTCTTGGTTAGGATGAGGAAAGTGGAAAGGTCAGTTCCCAACGATGGTGAGTTAACGAGTGAAAATCTATGTAATATTATTTTAAAGTATCGTGGGAGAAAATTGACGTTTAAAATGAACACACATGACTATTACTTACATGGTTATAAGGACAACAGTGGCAAATTGTGGGAATTGAGAATATCAAATGATAAAGTTAAGAGGCTGAGGATTCAAATCCGGCGGGCATTGGCCATACTTATCCAAAACTAAACGCGGATATAAGGTTGCCTCTATTGATTTTTAGACCTTTTAGTTTTGTATACGTAAGGCCAATGCCTGCCGGATTTGAATCCCTCGGCCTCTTAACTTTATCCTTTGATATTCTCAATTCCCACAATTTGTCATTGTTGTCCTTATACCCATGTAAGTAATAGTCATGTGTGTTCATTTTAAACGTCAATTTTCTCCCACAATACTTTAAAATAATATTACATAGATTTTCACTCGTTAACTCACCGTCGTTGGGAACTAACCTTCTCACCTTCCTCATCCTAACCAAGAAATTTTTATAGTTCTTAAGGGACTTGTCAAGGTTTAATACTACATAACTATCCGCGTAATCT
This sequence comes from Tanacetum coccineum, assembly GCA_026074375.1. Taxonomy (NCBI): domain Eukaryota; kingdom Viridiplantae; phylum Streptophyta; class Magnoliopsida; order Asterales; family Asteraceae; genus Tanacetum; species Tanacetum coccineum. The sequence goes on along the minus strand of BQNB010029370.1, from coordinate 41,387 downwards.
AGGTAGTTATTGTTGTCTACCATTATGAGTTAAAGAGCAAGCTAGTAAACCAATAGTAACCTATGAATCAACATATATACAATAATTCTATAATAGCCAAAATAATAATTGAAACTTAAGGTTGCATTTATAGTTGGAGGACGACACTCATGGCACGTCTTATTGAAATTGTTTTTCAAAAATGTTTTGTAAAAAAAGTGTTGGAGATTGCTTTCAAATTATCCACAAAATAGAAAATTTGCATTTCCAAATATAATAAAGGAAACTAAAAGTAGAATAATCGTTTTTAACTTTTGTAAGTTGGAAAAAAAACCTAATTTGAATTTTGTTACAAAATTAGACACCACGTATTATTACTATAAATATAGAAAGGAAAAAAATTACTGCACTATTCACTAGCTATTATTTAATTATCAGCTACAAAGTGATTTGTGGATTAATTATAAATATAGAAAGGAAAAAAGTTACTATTCACTAGCTACAAATTGTTGTTTATATACAATTAACGATTTAAAATAGAGCTATTATTTAATTACCCGCTACAAATAGATTTGTGGATTAATTATAATTTTTATATTCAACATAAATACAATTTTTATTACTTATAAAAGTTAAAAGTTTTGTTTGTCTAATATAAAAATCCATCACGTATCTAGCCAGAAAAAAAAGATGTTTTTGTCTAAATAAGAAGGTTTTATACATAATAACCAAACCTTCGGAGAAAAAATTACTCGACACATATTTATTTTCCCTATATAATCTATCTGCCTATCTAATTAAAGAAGAACAAAGATTAAGGGTTAATATACAAATGCGTTATTAAAGTTTTCCAAAATGTTCACCTAAGTTACTAAAGTTTTTTTCGTTACAAATAGGTTACTCAAGTATACGGGTTTATTATTTGGGCTACTGAACCTTTAAAACAGTTTACAAAGAGGTTACTCAAGTATACCTGTAAAAAACTAACTCATACATGCATACTTATTTTTCTCTTTATATGACTATTGACTAAATTAGAGTAACAAAAGAGTACCTACATGTCTAAAGTTTTACAAGATAACGAATTTGATATTGGCTTCCCTTGTTTTATTGCCTTTTATCTTATTTTTCAGAAGGAAGTATTGGCTCTAAAAATATTACTCTGACCTGAAACTATACGACATCTTCTATATAAAACTATATTAGGTTTGCATGAGATTTTGGAGTATTTCTAGCTGAGATCGTTGATTGTGTGCAGAGGCGAAACCATGATTTTTAGTTAAAGGAGGCCGGTCGTGATTAATGCAAAACATTATAGTGATAAGTAACTCATGAGATAAGTACATTGATTAGGGGTGGCTGGGCACCCACTAGTCACCCTACTAGCTCCAACCCTGATTGTGTGAGCTTGTGTTAGGAGTAATAAACATGTGATATTTTTAATCCCTTTTTTTAAGACGTTAACAATTATTAATCATGTCATAATTAGCCGTGCTTTTATTGGTTAATTGAGTTTATGATGCTAGTTAATCTTTGTTTTTCTTTAATTAGATAGGTAGATAGATTATATAGCGAAAATAAATATGTGTTGAGTAATTTTTTCTCCGAAGGTTTGGCTATTATGTATAAAACCTTCTTATTTAGACAAAAACATCTTTTATAAGTAATAAAAACTGTATTTATGTTGAATATAAAAATTATAATTAATCCATAAATCTATTTGTAGCTGGTAATTAAATAATAGCTCTTTTAAATCGTAAGGTTGTCTGTAGCCAGTGAATAATAACTTTTTTCCTTTCTATATTTATAATTAATCCACAAATCAATTTGTAGCTGATAATTAAATAGTAATAGCTAATGAATAGTACTGTAATTTTTTTCCTTTCTATATTTATAAGAATAATACGTGGTGTCTAATTTTGTAACAAAATTTAATTGGATTTCTTCCAACTTACAAAAGTTAAAAATGATTATTCTTATCTTTTAGTTTCCTTTATTAGATTTGAAAATGCAAATTTTCTATTTTGTGGATAATTTGAAAGCAATCTCCAACACTTTTTTTTACAAAACATTTTGTGAAAAACAATTTCAACTAGACGTGCCATGAGTGTCTTCCTCCAACTATAAACGCAACCTTAAATTTCAGTTATTATTTTGGCTATTATAGAATTGTTGTATATATGTTGATTCATAAGTTACTAGTGGTTTACTAGCTTGCTCTTTAACTCATAATGGCAGACGATAATAACTACCTAGATTATGTGGATAGTTATGTAGTACTAAACCTTGACAAGCCCCTTAAGAACTATAAAAATTTCTTGGTTAGGATGAGTAAAGTGGAAAGGTCAGTTCCCAACGACGGTGAGTTAACGAGTGAAAATCTATGTAATATTATTTTAAAGTATCGTGGGAGAAAATTGATGTTTAAAATGAACACACATGACTATTACTTACATTGTTAAAAGGACAACAGTGGCAAATTGTGGGAATTGAGAATATCAAGTGATAAAGTTAAGAGGCTGAGGGATTCAAATCCGGCTGGCATTGGCCTTACGTATCCAAAACTAAACGCGGATATAAGGCTGCCTCTATTGATTTTTAGACATTTTAGTTTTGTATACGTAAGGCCAATGCCTGCGGACTTCTAACTCCCAATAACGAAGAAACTGGATCGAAATCAGAATATACACTTTAGTTATAAATGTATGTTATTTTTATATTAAAATATTAATGACAGATTTATTAATTAAATGATTTGATCACTTTCGAGTCCGTTTCAGCCTTCCGGCGAAACACGAAAGTTGTTCGTAATGGCATTTTACTTTGCCGCGAGGCTTATCAGCTTTAGAAATTGAGATAAGTTATATTGGACGGAAATAGTATATATATACAAATAATGTATTAAGGGTTAAGGTTTAAAGACGCGCAAGTGAATTTCTCATCACATGTATATATGACTGCATACATATAAAAATATGTATGATTTATGATGTAACGATGTACGATCATTGGATCATATTTAATACGTGTTTTATAATCGAGCGACATAATTATAGGTCGTGGTCTGAGTATCGTTGCAGATTCTGTTGTGATTTAATTGATTAACTTCGATCGTGGTCTTTAATCAATGTGAGTTCATAGCCTCGCTTTTCAATATTTTGAATGATTTATAACCCGCGAGGGGGATACATGCTTGTCTACAAATCCTTATACTTGGTTATCTTATAACAATGTGATTGTTTTAAAGGATTTTGTGAGTTTCATAGCCCCATGTTTTAATGGTTTTACATATATTCGGGGTGAGAACTTGATTGTTTACAATTGCATTTACAGGATTGTTTACGAATTGGTTTACATACTTATTTGCATAGTTCGCTATGGGATACATTATTTGACTTCATTTTTGGTCACAAATGCATACTTTACATTTGAAATAATTTCGGATTAGCTTAGGCTGATTGAACTGATAACAATAAAATTACTGCCCGGGTGTTCTTGGAGGGGACACCGGTAACGGGAGTACATATTTTTACATTACTGCCCGGGTGTTCTTGGAGGGGACACCGGTAACGGGAGTACATATTTTTACATTACTGCCCGGGTGTTCTTGGAGGGGACACCGGTAACGGGAGTATATATACGCAAGTAATTGTATCACTGCCCAAAATTAGGGTACATACAAGTCTACGTCACAGCGTCATGAACTGTAAATCACTTGGAGGGTGAGCGCGCGTATGTTATGAAATAGATCTATTAGGGTGTGGATCCCTCGTTTGGGTGCATTAATCTGATCACTTGGTAAACGAACATTATAGATCTATTCGGGATTGACAACCCCGTTTGGGTGACTAGGCTTATCAACTGGGTACGAACGTTATAACATGTCGGATTATATAGGTGGGACCTTCGGGCTTACCCCAAACTTGGCAGATAATTTTAGTTTATGTGCGGGCACAGGAAATTTATATTAGTGCGGGGTAATTGTCACAGGTATTTATTTAGTGTCATCATTTTGTTCATAAAATGTATTATGCATTCTTTATAAATCTTTGGGATAAGATTGGTACTTTTGATCGACATAAAATGTGTCATGCATTCTTTAAATCATCGGTATTTTTACATGGTATGTGATGATACATGTGGGATACATTTATATTTAAAACTAATTCTATGAACTCTAACAACTTTAATGTTGAACTTGTAAGCATGTTTTTTAAGGTGGATGAGATGCTTGGACTATTTGATGTGCATTGGAGTCTTTTATATTCAAAGCTTTTCATGTGATTGCCAAATTTGGGGACAAATGTATTATTAAATTCAGATTTTTATTTGAATCAACAATGTTATTTATTTCAAACGACAACTGAGGTCGTTCTCTGTATCTATGTGGTATTTTACGAAGTAACACCCCATTTGGTATCCGCTGCGTTTTGTATGTGATTTTTGGGGTGTTACAGATTGGTATCAGAGCAATGGTTATAGAGAACTAGGTTGCATATTTTACCCTAGACTATAACCGTTTTCACAAATAATTGCATCACAACAAACATTTTCAAAGTGCATACTCACTACTTGCTTATGTGCTTTCGTTACGTACTGCATTAAGTGCTTACGTGGCATACATATATATGATATATATATGCTTGCATTCCTTTCGCGTATATCGTACGCTTATTTATATAAGAGTTATTTATATAAATACCGGAGCGTTTCTTAAGACATTGGGTTGACACAATTTGGTCTCAATTATTTGTCAGACATTGTGAGTTGCACATTGTCTCATTTGGTTCTTCAGAAATTGTAAGTTAAAACAATGGGATCCTCTAAGAATATTATTTTTCATTCATAACATTATATAATATTCGTATTACGCGTAAGCGTTATAACTTTGTTACATGGAAATTAAGTTTGAATTTAAGTATTAAAAGTATTGTAAATAGGCTAGGGGACTTGTAAATAGGAGGATGATATGTTATTTGCTATATTAACAATAGCCCGTCACAGTTCGTTTGCACGGGCATTGTGTCACGAATCTAAATATTGCAAGCTTGTATAGGCGGGACTTGTATAGGAGGATCGATTATGTAAACACTATACTGATTTGTTTATAGGGATCTTTACATTTATTTACTCTAACGATTACTCTTTAATTTTCTTGAAACTTTATTTGGATCTCGGACTGGCAGTTTTTACTTCCAGCTTTCTAAAGACGAGTTTCTAATCAATTCGTCCCATACTAAGTTAGAGCACATGCATCGTCATGTCAACCACCTGAGGTTATGAGAGTACGGTATTGCGTCCGGAATTTTTAAGTAGGATGATTCTATATATCTGTTTATTTTAAAAGGATTGGGATGCTCTTCAGTTAAATAAAATGAATTATTAAAATCGACGAACCATAAGTTTATCCATTTCTTCTTACATAAATTTGACGTTCTTATGTAAATAGGAAATTATAAATGAGTGGGCTTATGGTATCCGATATGAAACTGAGTTTAAACCTGAAATCGTTAATCATCAGTCCGGTTAAAAAGGTTTGGATGCACAATAGTGTTCTTGCCAATCCGCCTAAATCTTAAGGCCTCATTTGGAGCTACCTTATATCATTTAACGTATAACTTATACATTGCAGTCTTTGCAATCACGAATGTCTGGTGAAGCTAACAGATGAGTGCATAACCACGTCACCATTTGTTATAGTATTGACGTTATGGTCACTGTTGTTGGGTCCTGGAGCGGTCCCGACTAATACAACTTTATCCAATAGGTTATGCAACTCCCCTTAAGCGAGATAAACACCTATCTACGAAACAGATAGTTGGACTATTCATTTCGGGCCACTAATAGGAAGACGTAGGTCGCGGTACATCCTAGTACTGCCAAGAACTGGCAGTTGAGCGTGCTTGAGTGAGATTAGCACTGGTTTGGGTGACCTGCTGGGAAGCCCAGCAAGGAACACAAAAGCAAAGCGGTGAGCATGCGGGAAAGCAGATCAATATTGTGGTTGAGTAAGCGGGATGTTCGAGTGAGAGCTGTACCAGTGGTGTTTGTTTAATATCAATCATAAAACTCTGTGACGATATTCTTCTAAAAATATATGCCTGATGGATTATATATCCTGGTCAAACTTAGCAGTTTTGTATGTTGAGAAGTGTACGAAAACATCGATCTTATGAAGAAAGTTATCATCGTCAGTTAGAAACGGTTTATCAAATTTTAAACCTTTCTCGGTCACACAAATCGGTAACACAAAATTTATATCGGGTCGAGATTTCTTTAAGGGGTAGGTCTGTTACATACGAGAATTTTCGAATTTAGAAATGACGATGTCATCTTTGACTTTTTGGGTCTGACTTGACTTATAGAAACGATCATCTTAATCACGTTTTCACGACTTCGGACTCTAAGCAATTTGATGTGGGAATGACATTCTGACAACTTTTTAGTTTTGCCCGAGGACCTGAAACGAGCGAAAAGGGCTTAAAACAGCACCGCCAAACATTATAGAACAATGGACAACGCGGACACACAAAACAATTAAATTTGTTTTAGTTATCAGTATTTATTTAATAAAAATATTAATAATCTATTCATCATTTTCTAATTAAAAGCGTTTTGAAACGCGATCTACTCGAGGTTGACAATCCATTTTTATTTCGTGACCGAGCGAAACGGCTCATAAATTGAATAACAGATATTTTATAAAATGTTATAAATAATATTTTATGAAATATTATCAAATATCATACTATTTTTTATCAGGAAATGTTTTTAATATCAATGGCGCAAGTTTCGAGATTTGAATCATTTGTTAAGTCGCTCAAATGAGTCCCGAACCGCTTTTATCAAAAAGTATAATAAAAATGTTACACTTTTTACCCTCAACTTTTATAACTTGCCACATTCAATTGATATATATATATAATCATATATCATTTATTCATTTCCACCTCACTTATACACACACACTCTCACTAAACTCTCTCTCCCACTCATCTTCTTCCCCGATCTCCGGCGACCCCTCCCCACCGCCGGAAAACTTTTCCGGCGGGATTTTTCCGGCAAGACCAAAAAGGCTCCTCGTGGGCCGATCTACCCGATCCCCATATACACTCTCTCTCACGCGCCATTTGCCACCCCCACCAAAACTACCACAGCCGACTCCCTACCACCATAACACCATCGTCATCATCATCATCATACCACCAGCAGCATCATCACAGCCACCACCGACTACCACCAAGGGTGCGTCGGATTTAATAAATAGCACCAAGGGTGCGTTTGTTTCGGAAGTAAAACAGCCACAAAGGGCGTGTTTGGGTCCGCGTCGGCGGCTAGGTGCGTTCGGGATGGGTGACAGCGGGTCGAGTGTGGTTTTACGCCATAAGGGTGTGTGTGGGTTGTGTTATAAGCAACCAAAAAGGGTGCGTTTTGGTTCGGGTTTAGCAGCAGGGGGGTTGGGTTGGGTTGTCGGGTTTGGTATTTGCACCTCGAGGGTGCGTGGTTTGTTGGTTGGGTCGGGTTGACAGTCGCGTCGGGTTTGACAGCGGGGTCAGCCCGAGGGTGGGTTTGGTTCGCGAGGGTGGGTTTGGCTGTAGACAGCCGGGGTGTGGGTTTGTTTGGTTCGGGTTATGGTTATAACAACCAAGGGGCATCGGGTTTGGTTCGCAGGTTAGTACCACAAAAGGGTGCGTGGGGTTTAGGTTATAATCACTAGGGTGTGTTTGTTGGGTCTCGAAGCCGGGACAGCCGGGTTGTGGGTTCGGGTAGACCCAAAGAAGGGTGCGTCAGGTTGGGGTTTATATCACCGTAAAGGGTGCGTTTGATTGTCACAGCCGCGGGTGCGTTTGGCTGTGACAGCCCGCAAAGGGGCGTTTGGTTGAGGGTTTAACAGCCGAAAGGGCTGTTTGGGTCAAAGGGTGTGTTTGGTTGTATAGAAACACAAAAAGGGGCGTTTGGATTTGATATTATAACACAAAAGGGTGTGTTTGGTTTAGACAGAAACGCACAAGGGTGCGTTTGGCTGTCAAAATAGCCTAAGGGTGCGTTTGGCTTAACAGCCACGCACAAGGTGTTTGGGCTGTCATCAGCCGGGGTGCGTGCGTTTGAGTGTGTTGACACCGAAATAAAGTGAGTTTAGTTAACGCGAAAATATATAAATTGTTTCATTTAATCGATTTATATATAATGTGATGAAAAATATTAGAACTTGCGCGGTCTAGTTAAAATATGATATTAATATTAAAACGAGACTGATATTAATGTATAAGTGATATTGGACATATTTGAGACGAGAAATTGGACTAAAAATGGACTTTAGTGCCTTTATATCGCGAGTAATTTAAATCAGAAAATAGAACATGAGATTCGGGATTCGAGACCTTGAAAAGTTAGACTTTGGTTTATAAAATATAACAAATTATATTTTGACGGACGTTTTGATATAAAACGGGACTTCTAACTCCCAATAACGAAGAAACTGGATCGAAATCAGAATATACACTTTAGTTATAAAATAGGTTATTTTTAATAAATATTAAAAATGACAGATTTATTAATTAAATGATTTGATCACTTTCGAGTCCGTTTCAGCCTTCCGGCGAAACACGAAAGTTGTTCGTAATGGCATTTTACTTTGCCGCGAGGCTTATCAGCTTTAGATATTAGAGATAAGTTATATTGGACAGAAAATAGTATATATTCAAAATATACTCAGGGTTAAGGTTTAAAGACGCGCAAGTGGATTTCTCATCACATGTATATATGACTGCATACATATAAAAATATGTATGATTTCGTGGTAACGATGTACGCATCGTTGATCATATTTAGTACGTGTATTATAATCGAACGACATAATTATAGGTCGTGGTCGAGATCGTTGCAGATTCAGTGTGATTTAATTGGATTAATTGATCGTGGTCTTTAATCAATGTGAGTTCATAGCCTCGCTTTTCAATCTTTTGAATGTTTTATAACCCGCGAGGGGGATACATGCTTGTCTACAAATTCTTATACTTACTCGGTTATCTTATAACAATGTGATTGTTTTAAGGGATTTTGATCAAGGTGAGTTTATAGCCCCATGTTTTACTAGTTTTTACATATATTTTTGGGGTGAGAACATGTTTGATTACAAATTGGTTTACATACTTATTTGCATAGCTCGCTATGGGATACATTATTTGACTTCATTTTTGGTCACAAATGCATACTTTACATTTGAAATGATTTCGGATTAGCTTCGGCTGATTGAACTGATATAAATATTACCTTACTGCCCGGGTGTGGTTGGAGGGGACACCGGTGGCGTAAGTATTTTTACATTCATTATTTGTATCCCTGCCCAAATTAGGGTATATACGAGTCAAATACACAGACGCATAATTGTATCACTGCCCCAATTTAGGGTACATACAAGTCTACGTCACAGCGTCATGAACTGTAAATCACTTGGAGGGGGGACACCGGTAACGGGAAGTATATATACGCATTATTTGTTTATCCACTGCCCAAATTGGGTACATACAAGTCTACGTCACAGCGTCATGAACTGTAAATCACTTGGAGGGTGAGCGCGAATGTTATGAAATAGATCTATTCGGGTTGTGATCCTGTTCGGGTTGATTAGCGATCACTTGGTAAACGAACCTTATCGATCTATTCGGGATTGACAACCCCCGTTCGGGTGATTAGCTATCACTGGGTAAACGAACGTTATAACATGTCGGATCATGTTGGGGACTACAGGGCCCCCCGACACATACATACTTGGAACATTTTGGTGACATTAAATGTGTCATGCATTCTTTATAAATCTTTGGGTAAGATTGTCTTTTGGCGTATAAAATGTGTTATGCATTCTTTATAAATCTTTGGGAGTTTTTACATTGTTCTGTGATTTTACAGTGGTTTAACTTTTTTGTTTAAAACTAATCTCTATGAACTCACAACTTTAATGTTGACACTCTTTAAGAATGTTTTCTCAGGTGAATTAGTGGATTGGACTTATTTGATGTGGCATTGAGTCTGTACATTCAAGCTTTCATTGTGATGCAAATTATGGGTCAATGATTAATTAAATTCAGATTTTTTATTGAATCAACAAAATGTTATTATTCAAACGACACCTAGAGGTCGTTCTCTTGTATCTATTGCTGTGTATTACGAAGTAACACCCACATTTGAGTATCTCCGCTGCGTTGTAAGTGATTTTTGGGGGATTACAGATTGGTATCAGAGCAATGGTTTATAGACGAAATAGGTTGCCATTATTTACCTAGACTCTATCGTTTTCACAAATAATTGCATCCACAACAAACATTTTCAAAGTGACATACTTCTACTTGCTTTTTGTGCTACATTACGTGGTTGCCTTTAAGTTGCTTAGTGGCATTTCCTTATATATGATATTTATATCGCTTCGCATTGCCTTTTCTTATATCGTACGCTCATATTATATATAAGTGTTATATAAATAAATACCAGAGCGTTCTTAAGACATTGTGAGGTTTAAACAAATGGTCTCAATTATACCTCAGACATTGTGAGTTATACAATGGTCTCATTTTACTTCTTAGACATTGTGAGTTGCACAATGGTCTCATTTCGTTTTCAGACATTGTAAGTTAAACAATGGTCTCTAAGAATATTATTTTCTTCATAGCATTTTATATATGTCCTTACTGCGAAAGCGTTATAATTTTGTTTACATGGTATTATGTATGAATTTTAGTATTTACAAGTCTTGTATAGGCACCGGGGGAACTCGAATATGAGGATTGATATGATAATTGTTTTATTCACAATAGAGTCACAGTTTCTGTTTAACTGGATTGTTGTACGAATCTAAATATTGCAAAAGTCTTGTTTAGGCGGACTTGTAATGAGGTGGATCGTTTGGTTAATACTATACTGTTTGTTTCTAGAGGATCTTTACCTTATTTACTCTAACCGAGTACTCATTAATTATCTTGAACTTTATTTGATCTCGCCTGGCAGTTTTACTCCCAGCTTCCAAAGACGAGTTTTAAATCACTCGTCCCATACTCATTAGAACACATGCATCGTCATGTCAACCACCTTGAAGGTTATGATAAATACGCGTATGCACTGGGGAATATTAGTAGGATGATTTATAATCTGTTTATTTAAAAGGATTGGGACGCCTCTTCAGTTAAATAAATAAATTATAAATCACCGAACCATAAGTTTATCATTTCTTACTTACATAAATTTGGACGCTTCTTTATGTAAAATAAAGAATTATAAATAAGTGGGCTTAATGGTTCCGATATGACACGAGTATGTATGAACCTGAATCGGATAATCATCAGAATCCGTTAAAAAAGGTTGGAAGCTCAATAGTGTCTTTCCACCTGCATTAATCTTTAAGGCCTCATTTCGGAGCTGGTTAACTTAATCTCATTTTAAATTATTACTTATGACATTGCAAGTCTTTGCAATCACGAACTGTCTGTGGAGCTAACAGACTGAGTGCAATATCAGTATTGACGTTATGGTCGCTACTGTTGGGTCATGGTTGCGGTCAACGAACTGATTTCAACACTTCTTATCCCATAAATAATGCAACTCCCTTAAACGAGATAATCACCTATCGACGAAACAGATAGTTGGACTATTCATTTCGGGCCACTAGTAGGAAGACGTAGGTCGCGGTACATCCTAGTACTGCCAAGAACTGGCAGTTGAGCGTGCTTGAGTGAGAGTAGCACTGGTTTGGGTGACCTGCGGGAAGTCCCAAGCAAGGAACACAAAAGCAAAAGTGTGCCATGAGGGCAAAGAGACAATATTGTGGTCTGCTGTATATCAGGATGTTCGAGCACGTTGAGAGCATGATTTACCAGTGGTGTTTTATTATCTAATCATAAAATTGTGACGTTATTTTTCTAAAATATCTACTTGTTGGATTATAATATACTGGATCAACTTAGCCAAACTTTTGGTATATGTTGAGAAAGTGTCGAAACATCTAATCTTGCTGAAGAAAGCTATCATCGTCTTGCTTAGAAACGGTTTATCAGATGTTAAACCTTTTCTCGGTCACACAATCGGATAACACAAATTTAATCTCGGGACGTGGATTTCTTTAGGGGTGGTACTGTACACTCCGAGAATTTTTTCTAATTTAGGATTGACGATGCAATCTTTGACTTTTTTAGGGTCTGGCTTGACTTATAAGAACGATCATCTAAATCACGTTTTCACGACTCGGACTCTAAATGTATTTGGAGGTGGATTGACATTCCTGACAACGTTTATTAGTTTTGCGCCGAGGACCTGGAAGGAAACGAGCCGAAAAGGGCTAAAACAGCACCGCAAACATTTTTCGAACAATATACAACGCGAACACACAAAAACAATTAAATTTGTTTTTAATTATCAGTATTATTTAATATTTTTATATTAAATAAATTAGTCATCATTTTAATTAAAAGCGTTGCGGATAACGCGAATACTCGAGTTGAAATCCAATTTTATTTCGGACAAGCGAACCGGTTCACAAAATGAATAACAGTTATTTTTAATTAATATTATAAAATATTTATGAAACATTATCAAGTAAATACTCATTTTTATCAGAAAAATGATTCGGAAAACAATGGCGCAAGTTTCGTGACTTGAATCATCCGTTAAGTCGCTCAAACGAGTCCCGAACCGAAAGTTATAAAAACTGCGTTAAATATTTACAATTTAAACCCTACACAATTATAACTTGTCACATTCAAATTATATATATATATTTCTATCTCTTTTTTTTCATTATCATCTCAATATATACACACACAATATATAAACTCTCCCTCTCCACTCATCTTCTCCGGCGACTCCCCCACCACCGGCCACCGGCTGCCACCGCCGGAAAAGTTTTCCGGCGGGATTTTTCCGGCAAGACCAAAAAGACTCCCCACAACCCGATGTACTCGATCCCCACTACCACTCGCGGCCACGCGCCATTTTTTTCCCCCTCTCTCTCTCCAACAGCCGCAACCCACCAAAACCACCACCGTCATCATCACAATCTCTCTCTCTATCCCACCTCTCCCATCTCCATTACCCCTACATCACCATCGTAGGCAGCCTCCCCATAGAGGTGCGCATGGTTTTAAACCGCCACCATCAGGGTGCGTTTTGGTTGTAGAGAGACACAATCAGGGTGCGTTTGATTCTACACGACAATGGTGAGGTTGGCTGTGAAACAACATAAAGGGGGTGTGCAGCGGGTTGGTTTGGTTCGTGCGAAGAACAACAAAAGGGGTGTTCGTGTGGGTTGACAGCAGGGGTGCAACGAAAGGGGTGTGGGTTTGTTTGGTTATAAAAACAAAAGGGTGCGTCGGGTTTGGCTGTGGGAACAGCGGGTCTGGTTGTGGGTTCGAGTAGACCCAAAGAAGGGTGCGTCAGGTTGGGGTTACACCAAGGGGGTGTTTGTTTTGACTCTTGGCAGCAAATTGGGTGCGTTTGGCTGTCACCAGCCCCACCTAGGGCGTGTTTGGGTCGGGTTGGCAGCCGGGTTGCCGGGTTGGCTGTTGGGACAGCCGGGTTGGTTGTTGAAACCCGAAGGGTGTGTTTGATTTGAATATAACAACAAGGGGTCCGTTTGGTGTAGTAGAAAACGAACCAGGGCGTGTTTGGTTTGTTTGGTTTAAACAGCCAGGGGCTGTTGGGTTTGGCTGTCGAAAAGTCGGGACAGCCGAGGGGCTGTCGGGGTTGGGTTGACAACCACAAGGGTGCGGTTGGTAGGCTGCCAAACAGAGGTGAAAAAAAGGGTTTTGGTTTGGGGTTAGTCACAAAAGGGAGTGTTTGGTTTAGACAGGAAAACGAACAAGGTGTGCGTTTGGCTGTCAAAATAGCCTAAGGGTGCGTTTGGCTTAACAGCCACGCACAAGGGTGCGTTTGGCTGTCCCATCGCCGTCGGGTGCGTCGAGTTTTGTGGTGTTGACACCAATAAAGTGAGTTTTTAGTATAACGCTGAAAATATATAATTTGTTTCATTTAATCGATCCTTTATATATATGTGATGAATATTCGCAATCTTGGCGCCGGGTCTAGTTAAAATATGATATTAATATTAAAACGAGACTGATATTAATGTATAAGTGATATTGGACATATTTGAGACGAGAAATTGGACTAAAAATGGACTTTAGTGCCTTTATATCGCGAGTAATTTAAATCAGAAAATAGAACATGAGATTCGGGATTCGAGACCTTGAAAAGTTAGACTTTGGTTTATAAAATATAACAAATTATATTTTGACGGACGTTTTGATATAAAACGGGACTTCTAACTCCCAATAACGAAGAAACTGGATCGAAATCAGAATATACACTTTAGTTATAAAATAGGTTATTTTTAATAAATATTAAAAATGACAGATTTATTAATTAAATGATTTGATCACTTTCGAGTCCGTTTCAGCCTTCCGGCGAAACACGAAAGTTGTTCGTAATGGCATTTTACTTTGCCGCGAGGCTTATCGGCTTTAGAAATTGAGATAAGTTAGGATTGGACGGAAAATAGTATATATTCATAAAATATACTAAAGGTTAAGGTTTAAAGACGCGCAAGTGGATTTCTCATCACATGTATATATGACTGCATACATATAAAAATATGTATGATTTCGTGGTAACGATGTACGCATCGTTGATCGTATTTAGTACGTGTATTATAATCGAACGACATAATTATAGGTCGTGGTCGAGATCGTTGCAGATTCAGTTGTGATTTAATTGGATTAATTGATCGTGGTCTTTAATCAATGTGAGTTCATAGCCTCGCTTTTCAATCTTTTGAATGTTTTATAACCCGCGAGGGGGATACATGCTTGTCTACAAAATCTTATATTTGGTTATCTTATAACAATGTGATTGTTTTTAAAGGATTTTGTGAGTTTATAGCCCCATGTTTTACTGGTTTCACATATATTCGGGGTGAGAACATGCTTGTTTACAAATGCATTTACAGGATTGTTTACGAATTGGTTTACATACTTATTTGCATAGTTCGCTATGGGATACATTATTTGACTTCATTTTTGGTCACAAATGCATACTTTACATTTGAAATAATTTCGGATTAGCTTAGGCTAATTGAACTGATAGCAATAAAACTACTGCCCGGGTGTTCTTGGAGGGGACACCGGTAACGGGAGTACATATTTTTACATTACTGCCCGGGTGTTCTTGGAGGGGACACCGGTAACGGGAGTATATACGCATTACATTACTGCCCGGGTGTTCTTGGAGGGGACACCGGTAACGGGAGTATATATACGCATTATTTGTATCCCTGCCCAAATTAGGGTACATACAGTCTAGTTAACAACGTCATGAAACTGTAAAATCACTTGGAGGCGTGAGCGCGAATGTTATGAAATAGATCTATTCGGGTGTGGATCCCTGTTCGGGTGATTAGCGATCACTTGGTAAACGAACATTATAGATCTATTCGGGATTGACAACCCCCGTTCGGGTGATTAGCTACCACCAGGTAAACGAACGTTATAACATGTCGGATCATTGTTGGGGACTACAGGGCCCCCCGACACATACATACTTGGAACATTTTGGTGACATTACATCTGTCATGCATTCTTTATAAATCTTTGGGATAAGATTGGTACTTTTGATGACATAAAATGTGTCATGCGTTCTTTATAAATCATTGGGATTTTTACATGGTACTGTGATATACAGTGGATTACATTTATATTTAAACTAATCTATGAACTCACCAACTTTAATGTTGACACTTTTAAGCATGTTTTTCTCAGGTGAATTAGATGCTTGGACTATTTGATGTGCATTGGAGTCTTTACATTCAAGCTTTTCATTGTGATGCAAATTATGGGACAAATGTATTATTAAATTCAGATTTTTATTAAATCAACAATGTTATTATTCAAACGACACCTAGATGTCGTTCTCTTGTATCTATTGCTGTGTATTACGAAGTAACACCCCATTTGGTATTCCGCTGCGTTGTAAGTGATTTTTGGGGGTGTTACACAAGCCTACGGTCTCACTAGCTAATCTTCCTAACTTTACTTTTCTCAAGATGCTCACCTAAAATTAAGGTTAAAACGTCAACAATAATGTTGGTGAGAGTCATAGGTTTTAGACACGCAATAACACTTGATTTTTACTGTGATTATCAAAAAAATGTTGGACAATAATAAACTATCATGAACCTATGCTTGCATGCAAACAAAATCAAATCAATCATATTCACATTCTTAATTTCACATTCGGGCTTAGAATAGCTAGCACCCTAAGCAGCCAAGCTCACCCAAAATGTACCACACAACATATCACACTGGGTAGGCATACCCATCCGCTCCTACTGAGTAGGCGTACTCATTTGATCCCAAATAAATATCACAATCTCACTGAGTAGGCGTACTCACCCGATCCCAATTAACACATGTATCACATAGTCATATAATAGCCATAAAATATCCATACACAATTTAAAACACATAATCACAACGATAAAGCATTTCAAAACATATTTTACATCATTTCCATCCCAATAATAACATAAAAATAAGACTTTGAAACTCACCTGATGCACAACTACTTTACAATATCCTTGCAATCAACTAAACACAAATAAAACCCATGTTACACACGATTAGGCTAAATGCACAAGACGACGTAACAATCAATTAATGGACTACTAAGTTTACTTTATGATTATAAACCCTTTACCATACTTCTCATATCTCACTTATACTCTAAATACCTTTAATCATTTATTCTTGATTTCCAAACTTTCGGTAGAATTTCGTAGTCACTTTATGACCACAAATAAAATACTAAATCATCAAGATGACTTTTTCCCTTCATTCCCTTCTTTCCCAATGGGTTATGAACTATTTTGATTTTTTAGAGAAAAATAATATCAAGCCTAACTATTTTTTAAAAATTCAACATCACAAAGTACTCAAATTCGGATCTAAACGCACACCAAAAAGTTTGATTTTTCTAAAAATACTTAGAAAATGAATTAGGACTTGTGCTTTGAGCAGGAGTTAATAGACACATAAAATATGACCTCTGATATTTCCCAAGCCTTGACTAAACTTTTAAGTAGGGGTTTTACTCCCCGAAATCAGACCTAAATCCAACCCAAATTTATTATTTTGACAACTTTTACTGCAAAAATTATTTGACTAACTTCTCGACCTCAAAACCTTGCGGGGCCAGACTTTTTGGAAACTAAAGTCTCTGAAATTCAATTTAGGCATAAGATTCATCCCAAAACTCATTTTTATCATTGAGATATCATTCAATTAACATGACCTAAAATTCTGTCAAACCTTAACTTTCAATTTAACTCGATCTAACCTAAACCGTTTACACCATCATGCTCCAAATCCATTCCCAAACACACCCATATAGTTTTCTATCATTAATTTTTAGAAACTTTATGAACCCTAATTATTTCATCAATTAAAGTTACTAATTATAAAAAGATTAAACAAAAACTTAATTACGATCATACCTTAACCTTTACTCGATACCACTTGAATCACCACCTTGGTTCTTGATTGAAAAAATATTTTTTTCTTTCTTGAGGGATTCAGCTGAACAAACAAAGAGGGGGAGAGAAGTGTTTTAGGGTTTTCCATGCTTTTGTATTTATACTATCTAGAATTCTTATTGCACTCAAATTTTGTTTTTTTTTGTTTCTTTTTGTATAACTGGCCGAATAAACACCCCTTTATTTTTTTAATTTTTTTAATTGTTATTAATTATATATTTACCCCCTTATTTTCTTAGTTTTATAAAAACCCTTTATTAATTTTGCAAACCTTTTAAATTAAAACTAGTTTTAAACTTACTATTTATAAATTTCATTTTATAAATTACTTTTCTAATTTAGAAAAACCTACGCTTAATTAATTAAAATACTAGACTTAACTCAATCCTAGAAATATATTATATACTCTTATGCTCATGTATCAAATATTTACCAAATTACACAATAACACATAAAATCATGCTATCATTTCCATTGTCACAAAATATGAACGAAATGAAATAGCTACCAAAACTACAACCCAATCACTAATAGATGAACACGCATCACGGATTGATATCAAATAGTCATATACGATCACATAAGCACACAATTATAACACATATAAATACTTTAGTCAACTTTAATGGTTTGACTAACCTGCTCAAGTCTCGGTTGTCACAGTATCCCCTCCTTTAGGAAATTTCATCCTGAAATTTAACTAGTAGGTTCAACAGCACGGTCAACAAACAATCGGGGATACTTAGCTTTTATATGGTCCTCACGTTCCCACGTTAACTCATGGCCACACTTTGAATTCCAACAAACCTTAACAATTAGAATCTTACTACGTTTCAAACTCTTAACCTAGCAATCCATAATTTCTACGGATTCCTCAACAAAACGAAGGGTATTGTCAATCTTAATCTCATCTAGTGGCACATGCAGATTTGCATCCGCCAAACACTTCTTCAAATTCGACACGTGAAATGTGTCGTGCACGCTACTCAATTCCTCAGGCAATCTTAATCTATAAGCTACAGGCCCGATCTTTTCAAGAATTTCAAATGGTCCTACATACCTCGGTGCCAACTTACCTTTCTTTCCAAAATGTATCACGCCTTTCCAAGGCGACAACTTTAGTAACACTTGATCCCCAACCTCAAACTTTAATGGCTTGCGCCTATTATCAGCATAGCTCTTCTGACGATCTGTTGCCACTTTGAGCTTTTCCTTTATCAAGACTACCTTATCAGTCGTCTTTTGCACTAATTCCGGTCCAATTAACCTGCTTTCTCCAATTTTAGCCCATAGGACGGGCGACCTACACTTCCTTCTATACAGTGCTTCGAACGGAGCACATCGAATACTCGAATGTTAACTATTATTATAAGAAAATTCCGCTAACGGTAGGTGAACATCCCAACTGCCACCAAAGTCGATCACACATGCTCTTAACATATCCTCCAATGTCTGAAGTGTACGCTCACTTTGTCCATCTGTCTGAGGATGATAAGACGTACTCATATCCAATCGCGTCCCTAAAGCTTTCTGTAATGTTTGCTAGAAATGTGATGTAAAGCGTCCATCTCGATCCGAAATAATCGACATAGGCACTCCATGCCGTGCGACGATCTCATCAATATACAACCTTGCCAACTTCTCCATACTGTAATCCTCACGCGTCGCTAGAAAATAAGCTGACTTGGTTAGTCTGTCGACTATTACCCATATAGTATCATGCCCACTCTTTGTCCTAGGTAACTTCGTGATAAAATCTATAGTGATATTATCCTATTTCCATTCGGGTATCTCAGGTTGTTGCAATAATCCTGAAGGCCTTTGATGCTCGGCTTTCACTTTCGAACAAGTTAAACATTTGCTAACATACGTAGCGATATCCCTCTTCATACCCGACCACCAATACATATCCCGAAGATCATGGTACATCTTATCCGCTCCCAGATGCACAGAGTATCTAGTCTTATGAGCTTTATCCATGATTATGGTTATCACACCTCCCACTAACGGAACCCATATGCCATCCATAAAGTACAAGCTCTCATCTTCTTTCCTTTCCATCTGCTGGTCTAACCTATGTAATCTTTCTACTGGCACGTTCTCTTCCTTGAATGCCTCACTCTGGGCTGCCAGTATCGTACTTTTAAATCTGGACTGAATGGTCATAGTCATTGCTCGTACACGTCTAGGTTTGACTCGCTCTTTCCTACTTAAGGCATCAGCTACTACGTTGTCCTTTCCCGGATGATAGCGAATCTCACACTCATAGTCGCTGAATAACTCAATCCACCTCCTTTGACGCATATTCAACTCCTTCTGATCGAATATGTGTTGACGACTCATATGATCCGTATAAATGACACTCTTCGTTCCGTACAAGTAATGCCTTCAAGTCTTAAGAGCAAACACCGCTGCTCCTAACTCTAGGTCATGTATTGTATAATTCTTCTCACGGATCTTCAATTGTCGTGATGTATAGGCGATTACCTTGCCTCTTTGCATGAGTACACAACCTAACCCTTGATTCGACGCGTCACAGTAGATTATGAAATCTTCAATTCCATTAGGCAACGACAATATTGGAGCATTACACAAATTATCTTTCAAAGTCTAGAAAGCCTCTTCTTGCTCTGCGGCCCACTCATACTTCTTGTTTTTCTGAGTCAATGAAGTAAGGGGTTTAGCAATCTTAGAGAAATTCGCGATAAAACGTCGGTAGTACCCAACTAACCCCAAAAATGATCATATCTCAGACGGCGTTGTAGGAGCTTTCCAATTATTTATTGCCTCAATCTTACTTGGGTCTACGTGAATACCGTTGTGATTAACTACGTGACCGAGAAAATGCACTTCTTGCAACCAGAACTTGCACTTGGAAAACTTAGCATACAACCTCTCCTTCTTCAGCAGCTCCAACACCAACTTCAAATGAACCTCATGATCCTCCTTAGTCTTTGAGTAGATCAAGATATCATCAGTGAATACGATGACAAACTTATCTAAGTACGGTTTGCAAACCCGGTTCATTAAATCCATGAAGACCGTTGGTGCATTGGTTATCCCAAAAGGCATAACCGTAAACTCAAAGTGTCCGTATCGCGTTCTGAACGCAGTCTTTGGAATATCATCCTCATGCACTCTAAGCTGATGATAACCCGACCAAAGATCCATCTTATAGAAATAACGCTCTCCTTGCAATTGATCGAATAAGTCGTCGATCCTTGGGAGAGGGTAACGGTTCTTGACGGTCAACTTGTTCAATTCGCGGTAGTCTATACACATGCGCATTGAACCATCCTTCTTCTTAATAAACAACACTGGGGCTCCCCACGGAGAATGACTTGGCCAGATAAAACCCTTATCTTTCAATTCTTGAAGTTGTTCAGACAACTCTTGCATTTCCGAGGGTGCTAGTCGATATGGAGACTTCGCAACCGGCGTTGCTCCAGGAAATAAATCTATACGGAACTCAACTTGTCGTTGCGGTGGTAATCCCGACAAGTCTTCCATAAATACATCAATGAAATCTCGTACAATAGGAATATCACTCAACTCCGGTTCTTCTGCCTTCGTGCTCATTAGTGTTTTCGTGCCTCCTAAAGTACGTTCCCATTGAACACGAAGTATCTCACCACCTTCCAACAGTATCCTAACCACTTTCTCATGACACACTATTTCAGCCTTATTCTTAGATAACCAATCCATCCCCACAATCACATCAAAACTTCCATGACCCAATGGTATCAAATCTATAGTGAACAAGGAATTTCCTAGTTCTAGTTTGCAGTCACGGATAATCCTATCAACTTCTTCTTTCTTACCATTAGCTACTTCTATTACGTATCCAGGGCTTACAACACTAGGCTTTACATTTAGTAAGGGCACAAACTTAGTGGAAATAAAACTAAAATCAGCTCCAGAATCAAAAAGTACATTAGCAAAGTGACCGTTTAAAGAGAAAGTACCCGTCACAATGTTAGGATCCTACAGGGCATCGACTACATTCACACTGAAAGCCCTTCCTCTAGCTTGATTCCCATTGTTCCAGGTATTTTAGTTGCCCTCCAAAGCTAGACGGTTTCCTGCTTGACCAGGTGCTCGGTTCAACTTAGGACAAGTATTGCGAAGATGTTTGGAGCTCCCACATTCATAACAAACCCTTTGATTATCTCCCATCCTAACAGCACTAACTGGCGCCACCTGCCTAACCGGCGCCTGACAATCTCTGGCAAAGTGACCTGGTTTTTGACAGTTATAACACAACCTACAAAGTCCACCTTCTGGATGATAAGCAGAACACTTAGCATACTTAGAATATGAGCCCACATTTTCATTTCTAGGAGGGGCTATCGCCACAAATCCTTTTCCTACTTTTGCCTTCTTATTATCTTTCCATGAACCTCCTTGTTTACTTGTTTCTTCCACTTCCTTTCTTTTCTCACTACTCCTTGTCAATGTACCACAACAGACCGCCTCATCAGTAAGTATCCCAACCTTAAGAATAACACTGTGTATCGTGGTTGGCTGAGTTGCTCGGAGCATTCCACGAATCTGAGGTACCAACCCGTTTATATACCTTCTAATGCGCTTCGACTTAGGAGTTACCAAGTGTGAGACTTGTTTGGCTAACTCATGGAACCAATCAGTATACCCCGCATGATTAGCCCCAACCATAGTATGATTCCATAATTCACTCTCCAGCTTCTCCATTTTGTTAATTGGATAAAAATCTTCCACAAGAAACACCTTGAAATCAGCCCATGACATACCTCTAGCAACCTCACAACCCCTTTCCTGAGGGTGTTCCACAAAGTCAAAGCTTTATTTATGAACGAACTTCCAGCATACTTCACCTTTTGATTTTCTCTACATCTACTATTTTCTATCATAGACTCCATTTTCTCAATCCACCTAGTAAGTGCTACTGCACCACCTTTCCCATCATAGTCTCGGGGATTACAAGCCAAGAATGTCTTGTAAGAACATCCATTGTTCCCATCATTTCCACCATTTCCACCATTAGCATTTGCATTGTTCACATTGTTAGTTACTTGGGTGACGATTTGAGGAAGGATGGTTTGCAATTGTTGCGCAATGATAGCAACAATGTTGGGGTTCTCCTCGTTACTAGGACCGCTTCGTTGGGATGGAGCCATTTCTATAAAAGATAAAATTTATATACATTAGACGATATAATAAGGATTTCCAATCCTATAATCTTATCATACTCTACACATTACCATATACATACAAGAATAACCAACATATAACTTGTCAACATTAATCCATGTAATCATACTTGCAAATCCACTTATGTTGTGGCACATGTATAATTATGTTAGCCACCATAATTATAGATGCCCCCTTTCACAAATGTACTCCCTCCTATGGCGACACTTCTTAAGGTTAACACACCACATAACACATAATTCAAATCATTCAACTCATCACACGCGGAAATAATCTGATAAATAATTAAGTCATACTATTAAAATACTTAAAAATCCAAAAGTCGAAAGTAAACATTCCTAAACATGGCTCCAACCATAGAAAACAAACTAAATTTTTTCAAAACATGAAACAAGATGGATAGTCGGGTAACATATAGACGGAATAGCTAAAATGAATCTGGTTTGGGTCGAACGCCACTCTCACAAGTATCTTCCATCTCCTTACACTTGGGTTCACTCCATGCTGTGGACTCGAGATCTGACTCTACTTCATTGTCAATTGCTGCATAACCTGGAGGCTCGGAGTTTGATCCTATTTCTGACGCCTCCTTCGATCCCTTCTTTTCCAACTCTTCCTTTTTCTCTTCTTCCTCATCTTCTTCCTCCTCTTCTTCATCCTCTTCTCCCTTAGATGATGTGTATCCAGGGAATTTAGAGATTGTGCCATCATTTGAAATCATTCTCATTTCCTTCTTTATGATCCATTCTCCTTCTAATTCTCTCATAATCAACTTATCCTTAACTCGGTATGGATTCAGTTCAATAGGTATTCGGCATTTACGGTTCGTTTTATTCTAAGTCTTGTCGCTGGATCTGTATAGTGCTTAAGTCCAATTTGGAAAACGGTTCCTCAACAAAATTTCTTACGGGTAAGGGGAGACATAACTAAAATAATAATAAAGTATTAGTATATATTGTATTAGAGAGTAGTAGACAAAATAGAACGATTTAAAACTTTTGGATAGACGAAAAAATATAATACTTACATAATTAAACACTTAAACCCTATAATGCAGCTATATGAAGGACTCCTAGGTTATAGTATAGGTTCAACCACCTACTTATCTATAACCAAAGGCTCTGATACCAATCTGTCACACCCCGCCAAGGCGGAAACAAAAGGTGTAACGTCATGGGTATCATCACAACACAATAGTGTCAACAATAAAGAAAACTACAATGCATTAATAAAAGCTAAAATGAACACAAAGTGTCATGACAATACCAAACACAAGAAAAAGGAGTCTTGCGTTAAGGTAAAAGAGTCACTCCAATGCAAAGACGTAAATGAAATAATCCAAATCCTAAAACAATCATGTATCAATCCAAAACAAGTATGAAATGAAAACTAGGAAATAACTCTGCATGCAAGCCTACGATCTCACTAGCCAATCTTCCTAACTTTGCTTTCCTGAAGATCCTCACCTGAAAATGATGCTTAAAATGTTAACAATAATGTTGGTGAGAGTCATAGGTTTTAGACAAGCAATAACACTTGCTTTTACTATGATTATCAAAATAAAGTTGGATAATAATGAACTATCATGAACCTATGCTAGCATGTAAAGAAAATCAAATCAATCATATTCACATTCTTAATTTCACATTCGGGCTTAGAATGGCTGGCACCCTAAGCAACCAAGCTCACCCAGAATGTACCACACAACATATCACACTGGGTAGGCATACCCATCCGCTCCCACTGAGTAGGCGTACTCATCCGATTCCAAATCAATATCACAATCTCACTGAGTAGGCGTACTCACCCGATCCCAAATAACACATGTATCACATAGTCATATAATAGCCATGAAATGTCCATACGCAATTTAAAACACATAATCACAGTGATAAATCATTTCAAAACTTATTTTGAATCATTTCCATCCCAATAAAAACATAAAAATGGGACTATGAAACTCACCTGATGCACAACTACTTTACAATATCCTTACAATCAACTAAATACAAATAAAACTCATGTTACACGCGATTAGGCTAAATGCCCAAGACGATGTAACAATCAATTGATGGACTACTAAGTTTACTTTATGATTATAATCCCTTTACCATACTTCCCATATCCCACTTATACTCTAAATACCTTTAATAATTTATTCTTGATTTCTAAACTTTTGGCAGAATTTTGTAGACACTTTATGACCACAAATAAAATACTAAATCATCAAATTGACTTTCCCCTTTCATTCCCTACCTTCCCAATGGGTTATGAGCTACTGTGATTTTTTAGAAAAAAATAATAACAAGCCTAACTATTTTATAAAAATTCAACATCACAAAGTACTCAAATTCGGATCTGAACGCACACCAAAAAGTTTGATTTTTCTAAAAATACTTAGACAATGAATTAGGACTTGTGCTTTGAGCTGGAGTTAATAGACACATAAAATATGACCATTGATTTTTCCCAAGCCTTGAATCAACTTTTAAGTAGGGGTTTTACTCCCCGAAATCACACCCAAATTTGACCCGAATTTACTGTTTTTACAACTTTTCTTGCAAAAATTATTTGACTAACTTCCCGACCTCAAAACCTTACGGGGCCAGACATTTTGGAAACTAGACTCTCTGAAATACAATTTAGGCATAAGATTCATCCCAAAACTCGTTTTTATCATTGAGATATCATTCAATCAACATGCCTAAAATTCTGTCAAACCCTAACTTTCAATTTAACGCGATCTAACCTAAATCGTTTAAACCATCATGCTCCAAATCCATTCCCTAACATACCCATATAGTTTTTTATCATTAATTTTCATAAAATTTATGAACCCTAATTATTTCATCAATTAAAATTACTAATTATAAAAAGATTAAACAAATACTTAATTAAGATCGTATCTAAACCTTTACTCGATACCACTTGAATCACCACCTTGGTTCTTGATTAAAAAAATATATTTTTTCTTTCTTGAGGGATTTGGCCGAACAAACAAAGAGGGAGAGAGAAGTATTTTAGGGTTTTCCTAAGTTTTGTATTTATACTATCTAGTATCGTTGTTGCACTCAAAGTTTGTTTCCTTTTTTTTCTTTTTGTATAACCGGCCGAATAAACACCCCTTTATTTTTTTTCTTTTTCTTTAAATTATTATTAATTACATATTTACCTCCTTATTTTCTTATTTTTATAGAAACTCTTTATTAATTTTGCAAACCTTTTAAATAAAAACTAGTTTTAAACTTACTATTTATAAATTTCATTTTATAAATTACTTTCCTAATTTAGAAAAACCTACGCTTAATTAATTAAAATACTAGACTTAACTCAATCTTAGGAATATATTATACTCTTACGCTCATATATCAATTATTTTCCAAATTACATGATAACGCATAAAATTATGCTATCATTTCCATTGTCACAAAATGTGAATAAAATAAAATAGCTACCAAAACCACAACCCAATCACTAATAGATGAACACGCATCACAGATTGATATCAAATACTCATATACGATCACATAAGCACACAATTATAACACATATAAATACTTTAGTCAACTCTAACGGTTTGACTAACCTGCTCAAGTCTCGGTTGTCACATAAAGTCCACTACATCACCAGCACACTCATAATTTTTGTGGAATTTTTAGTAGACGTTTGGAAACGGAATAGGCTTAATTCTCACAAATTGGCACTAAGGTTTATAGTGCGCGAGGTCATGTAACTAGTAATTTTTACAAAAGTCATGTTAGAAAAAATTTTAAATTTGGCATAATTTAAGCACATTAGCATGTTATTTGTAAAAGAAAGGACAAGTTGGCGTTCTAATTCTTCATCCCCCCACTTAGATTATACAACGTCCTTGTTTTATAGATAAAACAATAAAGAAAAATGGGAAATAGAATTAGAACCAGGAACTCCCCTGATATGTTGCTCGGGATGATTCTCCAATTTGAGTTCTTGAGCAAAAAGTATGTTGACGAGGCTTCAGAATGCTCCGTACGAGTCCAACACACGTCTTTTTTCAGAGTAGACCATATCGTCAATTTTCTTAAAGTAAGGTCCTGCATAAAAGATTAGAAGACAAAGGTGAAATTCCTAACTCGATTATACAAAATTTACAATGCAGGAAAACAATTAAACACACAACTATACAGGGATCAATACGTCGTATCCCAAACTCTAAGATACGCCGTATGGTTCCTGTAATAACAATTAAAATTTTTAAAGTACTGAAATTAAATTACAAACTAATAACGTCCTGACACATCCATACGCCGTATCCAGAGGGGTTCGATACGCCGTATGGGGTGTCTGGGAAGACAGACTCGTGCCAAAATGATTAAAAATAGTTCAAACAATTTAAAAATGACCGGGTTGTCTCTAGGGAAGCATTTTTGTTTCAGCTAGTCGTTAAGTTTGACTTTTTCCCATCCATCATTTACTCTTCATCGGGTGTTACCACGACCCATCCTTCATCAATGATACGTAAGAGTTATCGATAAGCGTCGAGGCTGTCCTTTGAGTGGTTGAGGTACTCAGACTCTTTTATAGCAATGTACTCTTCGTCAACACTAAATGAGTACTTCATCATCTCGAATCTCCTGATTTTGCAAACCGATGGTTCAAAAGTAGGATTATCCCTGCGTTCTTCATGCCCTTGATTGTCTTGAGCGTTGCTTGTGTCATAATTTCTATCAAAGATATTATTAACCTCAAGATAAGGGTTATGTGCCCTTTCAGTTTTGATGTTTGCATATGGTCTCTGACCATAACTTTCCAAACGAGTGAATGGCGCAACTTCATTAGCATTTATCTTCCACTAACATTCTTGTAGCTTTACAAGGACATTATAGTCTAATTCATGGAAGTTCCCAAAACTATTAATCAACCATGCACATAACTTTAAAACACCAGGAGTTGCATTTCCCCATGATTCTTTAAATTTTGCTTTGTGCATTAAGGTTTCTTCTTTCAGTCTTCCGTCAGCAAGTTCATCATACCACTTATGATCTTGGAAATAAGTCATGCTTCCAACCCGAACCATCCCAGGTAGCTCTCCACTATTACAAAACCCGTCAATATCTGAGCTACATGTGGGCCATTTGGTAACTTCATTCTTAAAGCGATATGGTTCACATATATGATCACATAGTTGATATGGCACCCTGTTATCCAACCATGGTTATTCAAGATCCCTTGTCACAGGATTATTCAACTCATATTCCTCGTAGGTCCCAATTCCTTAGATATCAAAAGTAAACAAATCCTTGTCAATTTTAAGGAGGTAGTTGAAATCGTTGAAAGCTTCACACAAGGGTGTCTCGAAGTCAAATAGATTGCCTTCAATCTTGAAGATGTCAGTAATATCGTCGGGGTCATCATCAATCTCTTTATTATGATCAGAAAGTCAGTAGAATTTCTGAATGAACTTTTCTACCAAATCATCCCAAGTAGTAACCGAGCCTATACAATCCTTTTTAAACCATTCACTAGCTGCACCCGCGAGTGAAATTGGGAAGATGCTAAGCCTAAATCGGTATTGACTTATCCCATTAATTTTGATTGGCCCAACTACTTCAAGGAATTTATTAATGTGCTCAAACATGTTTTCTCCGATTTCCCCATTGAAAGTATTATCTCGTATTTTGACAAAAAATGCTCCCTGTATCTCGACAAAATTTCTCGATCATTCTTCCTTCATTATCACTAGAGATGTCATTTTTTGGGTAACGGAGATATAGTTGTTTTGCTCTGTAATTGTTTAATCGAATTCCTAAAAAATAAGTGTAAATGATCAGTAGGTTATGCCATCTCAGAAGAGAACATGATAAACAGGAAATCGAATACGAAAACTAATTACTGTTACTGTATCAGATGAGGAATACGCCGTATTTAATTAATTTGAATACGTTGTATTGTCAGTTAAAGGTCAATACACCATATTGATCACACAGAATATGCCATGTTGTTTGGAAGAACAGATACGCCGTTTAGACTGTAGAAGTCAATACGCTGTTTTAAGTGGAATGGTTGATACGTCGTATCCAACTGGTTGATACGACGTATTTGTTGATCTATCAGAACATGATACTTAGAAAAAATTAAATAATGCGGGAATTTAAACACACAATTAAATTCATTACAAACAGAATTAAATTACACTAATTAGATTAATTTAAACTATTGGTTAGAAATAATAATAAAATTAAAGGTTAAACTTTTTCACTCTCCGGAAACGGCGCCAAAAAATTGATGTGCTGTTTTGTAAGGTCAATTTATTAATTACCAAGTTTTACATTTATATTTAGCCGACTTATCCTAAAACAACACTTTAATGGGCAGTGTACCCGATCGGGTGGAGTTTCATGGTAAGTAGGGTGTCGAACACTAAGAGCAAGGTTGTTAACCTTATAATCTATCAGTATTTTAATTACTTCAACTTAAGTTAATTCTAATTACTTGTTAATCCTATGCTATATACGGTTTTAACGAATATGGGGGGTTTTCAGCCTGAGAGACTGGCACAGGTTTTACGGTGACAATAATCAATTCTAAATACAATAAACACTCAAGAAAACAGTCAGAAGAGAAAAGAGCGGTGCAAGCCAAATAATAGAAAACTGTATTAGCCAAATTAAATCTGATTAAATGCTGGTTTATTTATTTAGTGCAATTATTTCTTATCTTGAAGTGGCATATCATTCTTAAGACTTAGGTGGGACATCATCCTAAGACCTAGACAAGTTGAATCCTGTCACAATTAACGCATCCGCATAAAGCATCCTTTTAGTTTAATTATAATCTATCTAGGGATTATAGCAATGGTGATCTTGATAAACCCTAGCCTATCAAGACTTTACCCACTTACTATTTGACGGTATTATATATACTGGTAGTCCACTATTTAAATCTTTATCAATTAATCAAGAACATACTTGTTGAAACATTACGGGTCACCTGCCGGTCCAACTAAGCTCTTAATTTAAAGACAAAGACAGAACATAATTTGTGATCCTATTGGTACAGTGATATAAAACACGGTATGGAGAGCTATCCCAGTATTTAGCTCACTTGTTAGGCGTAACTAGACCCAGTTGAATGATAGGTCGCATATTCAAACACGTAAACAGGTATCATGCGATAAACATAATTAAACTTTCAACGATAAATTAAGTAAATCGATTTTAAAACAAACCAAACATTAAATCTTCATTAAGATGGCTAATACCCAAGGGTATTAGCCTATAACCATTGTAATTATACAAGTGTGATCAATTAACCATGGTAAACTAAATATTTTACCGAACGATACCAAAAATTAAATGATTACAAGAGTAAGGAAATTACACGGTGTCTTCTATGGAATCGTGATCAATGCTTGACCTTTATTGCTCTTCTTCTCTTCAGAAAATCGTCTTTTATGTGTATGGTGTGAAGAATATGATTTTGCATCCTGAAAACTCGTTTTTGAGTCTTCTATTTATAACCTCTAAAAAATGTTGGATACGCCATATTGGGCTAGTCCAATACGGCATATTGGGGTGTATCCCTTAGAGTACGCGCAAAGTTTAAGACCAGTATAATATAAATTCCTAAAATACAAATATCTTCGTATCTTTGAATAGTTATCTTCATGGATACGGCGTATGGCAGAAGGTGAATACGCCATATTGGAAATTGTGAATACGCGTTTTCTTGTGAAGATTTGGCGCTGATACGCCGTATCTCTTTTCCTAGATACGACGTATAGGTCATAAATGGGTAATCTTCAAATGTCTTCATTTTAGCTCCAAAATATGCGCCTCTTAGCTTGTCTTCACAAATCACTCCTCAATTACTACAAATAACACTTTTAAGCAATTAAGTACACATTCTTGCAATAATTATATAAAAATGGGTAACTTATTCGGGATAAATGATGGTATAAATGTGATGTTACTTGATGTCATCAGAGCTCAATGGTAATCCTGTAGCCCTCGTGGCTAGGTTTGGAGTAGTCTCCAAGAGTACGGATAGGATTCACGTCTCTCATGGTGGTTGACGAGAATGGATTATGATGTGTGCTTAAACACACATCATTTATAACCCGGAAAACACTATTAATTGAACTAAAAACCTGAAATATGCTTAATATTATTGCAAATATGTTTGGTTTGTGTTTTTATGTCTTGTAGGTACAAAAGATTGAAAACGGAGCAAAAAACGGTGATTTTCGGGCTTGACTCTATCAAGTTTGCTTATTATTTGAAGTCAAAACAAAGTCGGAAAAATTCCCCAAGCATGCCATTGGAAAGAGCATGAAAATTTGAGTCAAACGGTGCCTTCATCTCTTATTGGGCTGGCCCAACACCATGTATATGGGTCAGACCGACCCATACTTATTAAAATGATCAAGGTTAAACAACATTTAAAAGAACCCAGCCCAAGTAAATGGGCCTGAGCACAACTGTTGGAAGTAAATTCGGTCCAGGAAGACAATGAAGCCCATTTTCCCACTTCTGCTTACAAAACACACAACTAAGGATACCATTTAGGGGATATTTGTCACTTTAATTTCATCTCGGTCTTGAGACCGAGGCACCCATAAAATATCTACCGTCATTAATTTTTGTATCTGCACTTTTAGATAATACTCATATTTATTTTATTAATTTTGTTTTTGTAAGTTTCACAAACCTATTGCATAATCTTGTTTTAAATTTACCTAAGTTGGCATTCCCATAACGATCAACTTCCCTTACATCCCAAACTTACATACTTTTACAAAAGCGGTGATATCGGCCACTTAATACAAATCTATACATCGTTGATTTTTATCCACGAATAATCGATCCTTTCAAGAATTTCATCGGTTTAAGTTTAGCGACCCGAATATAAAACTTCCTTCTCTTTTTTGATGCATTTTTCTATTTTTCCCATTTTTTTTCATAACATAAATCTCGGTGCAATTTCACCGTCTTCACAATCATCATTTTTCCGGATAATTTTTCCTTCAACACTTCATCTTCGGACATAATACATAATCGCGAAAGTAGCAAAATACACGAGCTACATATTTTCTCATTGCATTGTGCAATTTCCCGACCATAAAGAGAAAGAAAAATTCACTTTGACACATGAAATACAAAACTTTAAACAAAAGCAACTAGCAACTTTGATTAAGTAGGCGTAATCTACAGGGTAGGCTAAGGTGTAAAGGTGTAACGAAATAGACATTTGTGTGAAAAGATAAAGGAATGGTCTACAGGTTTTTCTGAGGATCTTACTCGTATGGTGAGAGTAAGCAAAGGGTTACACGTGATTTAACTTACCAGTGTAGTTAGTTAATTTTACAACATTTAGGCTTTTTGAGTATCCTAGTGACAAATTACCAGTTAAAAATGTTTCTCCATCTAAATCCATAGTACTCATCGTTGTGGTCTCGAGTGATATACCAAGCCAAGTTTTAAAGTCTACTACATCACCGGCACACTCGTATTTTTGTTGAATATTTAGTAAACGTTAGGAAACGGAATAGGCTTAATTCTCACAATTTGGCATTAAGGGTTATAGTGCGCGAGGTCATGTAACTAGTAATTTTTACAAAAGTTATGCTAGAAATTTTTTTATATTTTAGCATAATTTAAGCATATTAGCATGTTATTTGTAAAAGAAAGGGCAAGTAGGCGTTCTAATTCTCCATCCCCCCCCCCCCCACTTAGATTATACAACGTCCTCGTTGTATAGATAAAACAATAAAGAAAATGGGAAATAAAATTAGAACGACAAACTCCCCTGATATGTTGCTCGGGATGATTCTCCAATTTGAGTTCTTTGAGCACAAGTGTGTTGACGAGGCTTCAGAATGCTCGTACGAGTTCAACACATGTCTTTTTTAGAGTATACCATATCGTTGATTTCCTTAAGGCCTGCATAAAAGATTAGAAGACAAAGGTGCAATTCCTATCTCGGTTATACATATGGTTCAATAATGAAACAATTTAACACACTGTTGTTAGGGATCAATACGCAGTTATCCCAAACCCTAGGGATACCCGTATGGTTCTGTAAAAACAATTAAAAAAATTTTAAGTACTGGAAATTAAATTACAAACTGATAACGTCCAGACATATCCATACGCCGTATCCAGAGGGGTTCGATATGCCGTATGGAGTGTCTGGGAAGACAGACTCGTGCAAACAATTAAAAATGATTCAAACAATTTAAAAACGACTGTGTTGTCTCCCGGGAAGCACTTTCATTTCGGTTAGTCGTTAAGTTCGACTTTTTTTCATCTCTTCATTTTTTTTTCCATCCCTTCGCTCGCACGTTTTCCGTGAGTGAATTTCTTATCATCTTTTGGCATGTTACGTATCTTCATAAAAAATTGCATATCGAGGAACTATCTGTTGTAATATCTTCATCGTCAATGATGATAAAACCTGTAAGAATAGAAAATTTTCCAACAAAAACAAGTATATCTGTCAGAGCTTCGGCTGGACTCTTCCGTTCATGATCGTCCTTGTCCTTAATTATAGAATAATAAAAGCTTTTGGTAATTAAATTAATGGACAAGGATGGGATGAAGTCAGTATTAACATTTTTATACCTAATCGTTCAAGAAAAATTCATTTTATAACAATACTTAGAACTGGTTTTAATATTATCAGGTTCATTGATAATAGTTGGCTTAAAATCAACATCTGGATTCGTCTTGGATTCTAGAGGCGTGTCCAAATCATTTAATTTAATGTAGTTGCCATGAAGTGGGTCAAATGACTCGTTATCCTCTCCTATAAGCTTTGTTTTTTAATCAAGATTTTTTAACATAAAGACCCTCCTGATTATGCTAGTGGCTGGCTTGATACTTTTGAAAACAAGTTTTTCTTCCCCGACCCTTAGAGTAATTTTTATTTTGTAAACATCAATCTTTGAATGGGCAGTAGATAAAAATGGTCGACCGAGGATCAAAGGGACATCGTCATACTCGGGTATGTCCAAGATGATAAAGTCTATGGGGAAAATAAATTTGCCAATTCTCACTAGTACGTTTTCAGCAATACCCCTTGGTTGTTTTATTGTTCTGTCAGCCAGTTCAATGGTCAACTATGTGTTGAGGAGTAAACTTCCCTAGACTAAGGTTGGTGTAGGTAGAAAATGGCATAACACACACACTTGCTCCTAGGTCAACAAGGGCTTTATCAAAATAAACATTATGAATAAAACAAGGTAAAGTAAAGCTTCCTGGGTCTTTTTCTTTCTGAGGCAAGGTGTGATCATAAGCTTTCAGAATCTTCACATCTTGTGCCTCTCTCCAATCGTCACAGCAGTAGTTATGTAGTCGCCTTGGAAAGGGAATTGTTTTAGAAAATGTGCTTTTGTGCTGTGAGCTTGATACGGCGTATGAACCACATCCCATACGGCGTATCTCAGATGAATCAGCTTTAGTGGTTGAGATCGATTTTACATGGTCCCTTGGGTTTGGTTCTGTTGAGCTGAGAAGACCTCCAATTCCTCTTTCTTGTAAAACCTTGCTCATTTGACCAATTTGAATTTCCAAGGTCTTAATTGATGCTTCTTGATTTCTTATAGCCGCATCAGTAGAAGCTCGAATCTCCTTGATTATGTTCGAGTTCTCTTCGTGTCTCTTTGCTGACTCAACCATAAATCTGGTCAGTGATTCTTCCAATGTCTGTCTTCGATCAGGGTACGAAGAATTTCCATTGTTGCATTGGTAGAATCATGACCATGCTTCTCTATACTGTCCTGCAGGTTGATAGGGTGTTCCAAACTGTGTGTAATACGCCTCTTCGAGAGTATTCCCTTCTTCCTTTAGTGGGCAGTCCTTTGTGTAGTGTAGTCCTTTGCATAGTTTGCATCCGACCTGAGCTACATATACTTTCTCGTTGACTTTCTTAATCTCTCTCCCGAGGTTGTTGAGCTGGGCTTGAATAGCTGCTAGTCTATCAAAAGTTTCAGTACTTCTGGCTTTTGAGGATGTTCCGTTATGCCATTTCTGAGAGTATTCCGGCCATCTTTGGATGGGCCACTTTTGCATGATCTGCGGCCATTTTAGTGGGAATGGTCCTTTGTGTAGCTTTATAAATATCAGTTTTTATTAAGGGCCATATAGTAAACTTAAATAATTCAACTAGTATTTTTATTAATGGACAATAATTTTGAGACATACTAAAAAAGAAAGCTAGGCAATAATATTGAGATAGAGGTATTACATTTTTAGATAATTATTTCATTGTTTATGTAAGAGAGTAGTTGAGTAGAGAGGCGGAAACCATTTTGGAAAGGGATGATTTGCACACTTTTTAAATTGATTTGCACACTCAAAACTATTGTGTTTTTACATTTACACCCTTGTAATGATGGACATAAGTAGAAGTAATCTAAAGGTATATATGTCATGACACAATAGTTTTAAATGTGCAAATCAATTTGAAAAGTGTGCAAATCACCTCTCTTTTAGAAATTAGCGCAAATATCTTCATGACAAACATGAAAGGGGTATAATGAAACGACCCACATTGATGAGATGTGAGGTAACCTTATGTAATATGATGTTGTGTGCTATGCTGTGTGAAAGAAAAAGAGGCGACAAAGATAATATCAGGTTTATATATAACCTAAACTTCATATATTCTCAAATATAAGCCCAATAAAGGTTAAATTGTCATTCCATTTCCTAAAGGCCCATTAGAAAAAATAAATTATATGTGTATATTTTATGTGAAATTTAAATAAAATACCAGTTGAAATTGTTTTTGTTTTTTCATTATAATACAAAGACAGGATTTAAAATGTGAACTTTAAATTAAATATATAATAGTGATGTCTCTTTTTGTAAGTTTACAAGTTAAACTTATTAATAATTTGTTTTGCCAAATATTAAAAAAACTGATTATCTCATTATTGCGATATCAAACAACATAATCAAATACAAACACCACTACAAAAAAGGTGGGTTTTAACACAGTTTTTTTTATGATATCTCCACATTTAAAAGTGTGTACAATTATAAAGTCCAGGGATTTATGTTATCCCCATCCCCGGTTTCATAATTCGGGGATTCCCCGTCCCCATCCCCATCCCCGGTCAACTCGGGGATTCCCCAGCTCATTTGGGTTTGGGGATCGGGTCCCCATCGGGTACGGGTTTTATTGCCATCCCCAGACACAATAATTTTAAATGTGCAAATCAATTTGAGGAGTGTGCAAATATCTTCATGACAAACATGAAAGGGGTATAATGAAACGACCCACATTGATGAGATGTGAGGTAACCTTATGTAATATGGGTGGCTTTATGTTTATGTGTTAGAAGATCCTACGCTTTGAGCTGGAAACCCTGTCAAGGAGATTCTTTGAATCTACCTGATCACAGGTACAGTATTTATACTGTAAAACGGTCCTACGGAACCGGAGGTTAATCTAACCAAATCCGGACGAATGACAAAGCCATATTCGTCCACCCGCTTTATTGCTAACTGTTTTATTTCAGGATACATAAAGATGGAGATGGTGATGCCTCATTCCAGCTGAAGTCGGATTCATTACCACATGCTCATGCTCAATCTACAAAGACATTCTATAAGCATCAAGATTCAAGAATCATGAAAGCTCAAGAATTAAAGACAAAGACTTCCGCACAAACTCTGATATACAAGATCTTCCTTCAAAGATATCAAGTCTATCAAGGGAGATTGTTAGCAAGCTTTCAAGATGATGCAAAGTATGAGCATGTTGGTCAAGACACAAGATCGCAAGGTGGCAAAGATGATCAAGACAAGCAAGGAAAAGATTTAAAGATCTCGGACATAAAGACGAAGTCGAAAGACAATGACAAAGGCTCAAGATCAAAGATCACAAAGCATGAAGGAACAAGCCTACAACGAATTCAGAGACCAAGACCACAAGATCTTAACGACAAAAGCAATCTCATTAATCTCATGAAGGAGTGTCACAATGAACTCACTTCGGGGGAGATTGTTAGCCTCAAAATATTGAGTCGAACAATGGAAGTTCGTTCATTATATTAGGTCTCGGTCACTTAATTAATTATACGTTGTAATAGGCTAGAAGGGTAAACGGGCTCGTAAATGTAAGCTAATATTGTATGTGTATCGGGCTAAAGCCCAAGTCAATCCCGAGCCCGGCCCAAGAAAAAGCCTACACGACCTATGTAGTTGTGTAGGGTATATATACCATTTTCCTCTATGGAAAATGGTGTTGATTATTGTTGATTCTCATTTGTAATTTTGCAAGTAATCATCCATCTTTTTCTTCTCTCTAAATTTCTTCCACATTTTATCTCATCTTATTTTTCTTGTTTCAATAATGAAGTGAAAGGTGATATTGGGTTCCGACATATCATATCTATTATCTTAAAGATTCAGTCCCTAAATTTAATGAGGTTATGTCATGAATAGCTTATAAGCCTAATGGTTCCAGAATGATGCTTCATTCATTACGCCTCATTGAATTTGCAGTTTCTAAGAATACAAAGCACAAAGGTCGTTACAGACTCTATAACTCCTGCAATTACATCCTTAAAGAAGATGCCTCAACCTACATGTATCTATAAATTCAGATGCTGCCAGTTAACCTTCCCAAGCATCCTAACAGACATCGCACTCCATCTAACCGATAAGGGGATACCTGGATGGATTAAATCTTTTCAACCTATTGTAGGTGTGGGTTGAGTGTTGGTTCAATGGGTATGTGCAGTGGC
The DNA here is from genome assembly GCA_026074375.1 of Tanacetum coccineum. Classification (NCBI taxonomy): domain Eukaryota; kingdom Viridiplantae; phylum Streptophyta; class Magnoliopsida; order Asterales; family Asteraceae; genus Tanacetum; species Tanacetum coccineum. The sequence goes on along the minus strand of BQNB010029370.1, from coordinate 3,915 downwards.
CAGTAGGTGTGTTCAAAAATGTTTTAAGAGTTTTTCCGGTTAAAGCAAAGGTAAGTTCCTGATTGTTTGAACAATATCACCTCATCAGCCCTTTTTAAAAAACTAACAGCTTGAGAGAGGAATGAATATATAATGGACCTCACTTCCATTTATCTTAATGTTAGATACAATCACCTATCATTTTTTTCCACTTGCAAGAATGAAACATTAATCGTATCTGTATTAATAACATACGGCTTTTACTAATGGGTGTTTGGATGTTGTTTGATCAGTCAAAATGAGTGTATGATGTGCTGTCATAATAGGTGTTTAATTGCTGAATTTGCTGTAAAAAATGGCTGTTTAGTTTGCCGTAAAAAAGGGTGTTTCATTGTTTTTTCCCTCTCAAAATGGGTGTATGGTTTGCTGTCAAAATGGGCGTTTTGATGCCAATTTTTTGTCAAAAAGTGATGTTCGGTTTGCTGTCAAAATGGGGTTTCGTTGCTGTTTTTTTTGTTAGAAAAAGGTTGTTTGGTTGCGGGGTTTTCGTGTTAAAAAGGTCAATATGAGTGTTTCGGAAAACCACATTTATTGTGGTGTTAACATCTTATACAAGGATTTTAGTTTCTAAAGTGTTAATCGTGCATCTGAAACTTTCATCAAACCCCAATTGTGTATTATGGTATGGCTGTAGCCCATTTGCTATGCCTTCCTCCTTTTTGTTTTTTGTTAAAAAAATAAAGAAGGTCATTTGCAGGCTTTAAAGTTTAAATAACTAATTTAAGCAACCAAGAAAATCAATTAGAGATCTTATAAATCCTATCGTCTATCTTGAACAAACTTAAATGAAATTAAAATGGTTGATATTTTGGTTCGACAATATATAATGGTATTATCAATTTATATGCTTTCAAAATAACCATAGAGAGTGAATAGTTTATTTTTCAATGATACAACAAACTACAAGTGTGTGGATCATGTTTAAAAACTAAATTGTCTAGGGTCACACGAAACCCGTGAAGAGGAAAACAAAGAGTAGTTATATGAGACAAGATGAGATAACAAATAATGTATATTCTACAAGTAGCACATACCGTTAGTGAACAAATATCGTCTCTAAACGGAAAAAACCGTAGCTATCACCGAATAACAAATAAACCTTTATAAAAAACACACCATCCTGATTGAAAGTTATGGGGATCTTTTAGTTTTCTATTACCCTCTCCAACACATTGAACTGGCACTCAAGTAAGCTAACATCATATAATTCTTATAGTTATTACCCTTCAAACTGTTGTTTGACACTCAGTTACATGATTATAACATCATTACTTCGCATACTTAACAAAATAACAAATAAGCAAGCATAATCATCAACATAATACACCCCAATAATCTATGCGGATTGGTCTAGCCCAGACCCTAATAAGTTTACTCACTTTGAAGTATTTTACTAAGGTTTATAACTTAACATTAAGCAAGAATGATAGATTATTGAGGACATCTAGGTATGAAAGTATGTTAATCTAAGTATCCAAGTATGTTGACTTAATACACGAAAAGTCAATTAGACAGGCTAACATTAGCATTGGCAGGTGATTCCCCCTAGCGTAGACTTTCAGCACTTTAATCATTCTTAGTTCAAAATGAAAGACTTTCCCCATTATACATGTGTTATAGGTTGGGCCGGTATCAAGAGCCATGTGGGACAGGTTGGGGTGCTTCATTCTTTGTACGTACAACATAAGACGTATCTGCAGCTCTACTGTTATTCCTCCCTTTCCTTTAGCACGGTCATTAGTAGTATTTTTGTCAAAAGGGATATCAGTAGTCCTCTCGAAAGCTTCAGATAAGTGGTTATCCAAAGTACAAAGTACACAATTCTCAGGATTTACCGAATGTTAGTTTCCCGGAAACCAAATCATAGGTTTTTACTTTGATATTCTAGAATTAAGTTGACATAAAAGTTAATATTCTGCTAAATATTAAGTGTAGAAGAAGTCAGACATAGGTTCATTTAATCCTGTGACATCTTACGCGTTTGGTATTAGTTTTGGATTTATCTGTTATGATATTAGTTTAATTAAATATAGATTAGGTTAATGATTGAATTATATGTATGTGATGACGTGGCAGATAGAGTATTTGGACCGTCTGCGGTGACTCTGGAAGTTTATAATGTAGCTGGGAGACCTGTTATGAAAAGTGTTGTGGAAGGAGTTAACGGTGCGGTAAAATAAGATAAACATATAATAAATCATTTATATGTATTTTGTGATAGTTTGTGACTAATTTAGGACTGCTAATGCAGGTACTGTGTTTGCGTATGGCGTTACAAGCAATGAAAAGACGCATCAATACACACGAGTGAACTTTTTATATGCTTGATGTTATTATTGTTAAATGATGTACGCAGTTGTTCTGAGTAAGTTTGTTTAAATAGGACATGTAAGCTATCACATATGCATTTGGTAGAGTTTATTCTTGATGTGAATCTCATTTAGTTATTGGCAATCTACAGTAGTAAAGACTATCGACGTTAATGCGGAGTAGTACTTTATGTAGGATTCAACCTTACGGAATTAAGATGTTCATGGAACATTGTTTTTGCTCGCATATGAATGAAATAAACGCATGTAACTTAGAACTTGTTGATTGTAAGTTGTGGTGTGACTGCAACACAAAGAACTAAAAAAATCATGCATGCTAGCTGATGTTAAAATTTTGCTGTAACACTTTTGTCCCTCCAATGTTTTAGTTACTTTCAACAGTCTTACAGTTACACCATGCATGTGAATTAGTATGGTAAGAAATTTGGACAAATTTAACTTCAAAAGTTAAACCCTTTTTGTGGAAAACTAGAAAGGGGGTTGAATAGCTTACCGCTTTAGTGTTTGTAAAAATTCTAGATTCGAATTTATGTGAATTCAATACTTGCACAATATGAACGATATACTTATCTACACAAATGATATGATAATATGAGGAAATAATGTAAGACACGAGATAAGAGTAAAAACAATCAAACCACAACGCGAGGATTTATAGTGGTTCAGTAACGAAGCACCTCTTCGCCCTACTCCACTCCCCAAGCACCTAACTCGAGACTTTTCTTCACTATGTCAACAAGCTCCCTTATGGCGGAGAAAACCGTACACAACGTTGCTTACACCGATTTACGACACAAAGCTAAATGTCGAGTTCTAATCTTAGCTAGAACCAATCTATCACAACACAACTTCACGACTTGTTCACGATTTTACAACTTCACGACTTCTTCACAACTTCAAGACTTCTTCACAACTTTATGACTTCACTTCACCACACTACTTATATCATAATTATCTAACACTACTTGGTAAGATCACCACAATCTAACTATACTTACAAAGATCGCCAAGATCTAGCTACTTCACACAAATACAAGGTATATAATTGATTTACAAATATGTGATATGGATGCAACAAGATTGCAATATACACTTGAGGTGTAATACTTCTTCACATGATGATGAAAGTATTCTTCTCTTGCACTTGAGGAATTGAGCTTGGATCACTTGGAAACGAAGCTTTATGATTAAATGATCAAGGGATTTTAGTGAGATGTGTGGGATGTTTTAGAACAGAAAGAATGAGTGCAAAAGGTGAGAAAATAGTGGGGGATAGTCCATTATTTAAAGGACAAACTGGAGGAGCGTTTGTCTGTGGGCGGTCCCCTTAAATAGGTGGGCGGTCCCCTTAAAATTAAGGGGGCCGCCCTAGACTAGGGGCTCCCCAGTTTGTCTTTTGTGTATGGGGAATTTTCTAGAACTTTTCTAGCAGTTTTAGGTCCGAAAATTTGAATTTCAAAATGTTTATTTTGAATAAAACATTTCTTTTAATTGTAGAAAATGTTTTGTAATGTTTATAAAAATGTTTACAACATTTTATAAAAGT
>BQNB010029369.1:0-53476 GCA_026074375.1 Tanacetum coccineum | reverse complement strand
ATTATCGAAAATACTAATAAATTTGAACTTTTTCTAAATGTAGATGACTACCACCGTAGTAAATAATTTGTTATTCAGGACATTTTTTAAAAAACAAAAACTAACTGGAATCAACTTTATGGAATGGTATTGCAATCTTCGGATTGTGCTCTCTGTTAAAGACAAGTTACCATTCCTGGAGTAGCCAATACCTGCTCTGCCAGTTCCAGCTGAAGGACAAGTACTTCCTCCGGATGTCCTTAACACCCACACTGCATAGGTCAGGGCTTCGAAGGAAATTGCTGGTCTAATGCTTATGACCATGGACCCATATATCCAAAAGAATCTGGAACACCATGGTGCATATGATATGCTAAAGGAACTAAAAACGTTGTATGCACAACGGGCAGATCAGGAACTTCTTTATACTGTGAGAGAATTTCACGCGTGCAAACAAGAAGAAGGGCAGTCTGTAAGCTCTTACGTTCTTAAAATGAAGAGCTATATAGACAACTTGGAACGTCTCGGTCATGCCATGACTCAAAACCTTTCTGTAAGCGTTATCTTGGTCTCACTGAGAAAGGAATATGATGGTTTTGTACAAAATTATAACATGCATAGCATGGGGAAGACCGTGACTGAGTTGCATGCTATGCTGAAGCTACATGAGCAAACTCTGCCTCCAAAAGAAGTTGCACCTGCTCTTCATGCTATAAAGGAAGAATCTAGAAAAAACAAAAGAAAAAACCGCATAAGGCTGATAAGGGGAATCAAGGGAAAGCAAAGCAAAGATGAGCTATGCACCTGTGCCAACACCAACTTTTGATCCAAGAATCCTCCAATACCCAAGAAGGATAATCCAGCGAAGGACGTGATCTGCCACCAATGTGGTAAAGTAGGTTATTGGAGAAGGAATTGTCCCGTTTATCTCGCTGAGTTGATGAAAAGGAAGAAGCTATCTCAAGGAGCTAGCACTTCAGGTATTTTCACCATAGAACTCTGCTCTTTCCCTAGTACATCTTGGGTTTATGATACGGTTGTGGAACTCAAATCTGTATAACTACTCAGGGTCTCAGGGAAAGTAGGAAACTGAAGCCAGGAGCTTTAAGTCTGTACGTGGGCGATGGTCATCATGCAGCAGTAGAAGCTATTGGAGAATTTCACTTGTGTCTTCCTAGTGGACTTGTTTTAATATTACACAATTGTCATTATGCTTCCTCTATTACTAGAGGCGTCATTTCAGTTTCACGTTTGTACAAGGATGGTTTTATTAACCTCTTTGAGAATGATAATTCAATTCCTGTTTCTAGAAATAATTTGATTTATTTTAATGTTATCCCACAGGATGATATTTATGAAATTGTTTTGTCTTCTTCCAATACAAATGATAGTTCTATGTATGCTGTTAGCAATAAAAGAGCCAAGCTTAACTTGGACTCTACTCTCTTGTGGCATTGTCGTCTTGGACACATTAGCAAGAAACGTGTAGAGAAGTTTCAACATGATGGACTTCTCGATTCAACTGACATCAAGTCTAAAGTGTGTTTCATGCATGTCTAGAAAGATGGCAAGAAAACCTTATTCACATCAAGTGGAAAGGGCTAAAGATCTACTTAGACTAATCCACACGATGTATGTGGTCCATTTAAGATTATGTCAAGACAAGGAGCTAGTTACTTCGTCACTTTTATTGACGACTTTAGTCGTTATGGTTATGTTTACTTGCTTAAACATAAACATAAAGTGTTTGAAACTTTCAAAGTGTTTCAAAAGGAAGTAGAAAACCAACTCGGGAAGACCATTAAGTCACTACGTTCTAATCATGGAGGTGAATATATGAGTCAAGAGTTTTTGGATCATCTAAAGGAGCATGGGATTATTTCCCATCGAACTCCTCCTTACACGCCATAACATAATGGTGTATCAGAGGGGAGAAATAGGACACTACTAGACATGGTTCGCTTCATGATTAGTCAAACTACTCTTCCAAAGTCCTTTTGGGATTATACCCTTGAGTTTGCTGCACGCATTCTCAACATGGTTCCAACTAAGAAGGTTGATAAGACACCATACAAAGTATGGCATGGGCAAGCCCCTAAGTTGTCTTACTTAAAAGTCTGGGGTTGTGAGGCACTTGTTAAGCATGATACACTTACCAAACCTAACAAACTAGAACCCAGATCTATTAAGTGTATCTTTGTAGGATACCTAAAGGAAACAATAGGATATTCTTTCTACTACCCACCTAAGAACAAAGTCTTTATTGCTCGGAATGCTGAATTCTTTGAGAATAGTCTTATAGATCAAGAAGCAAGTGGGAGTCTAGAAGATCTTGAAATCATTCAAGAAGAAGATATGCATCATTCTATAGACACTAGCTTACATCATGAAGAGGATGATCAAGAAATTGATGAACCTCAAAGTGATATCAATCCCATTCGTAGGTCCACAAGGATACGCCATGCCACAGATCGATTGTGTTTACACGTCGATGCCGAGGAACATGAGTTAGGGGATCTTGGTGAACCTGCTAACTATAAAGCCACATTGTTAGATCTAGAATCTGACAAATGGCTTAATGCTATGAATGTGGAGATGCAATCCATGAAAGACAACAAAGTCTGGGAGTTAGTTGATCTTCCTCCTAACGGGAAAACCGTTGGTCATAAATGGCTCTTCAAAAAGAAGACCGACATGGATGGAGCAGTATACACCTATAAAGCTCGTCTAGTAGCGAAGGGCTTCACTCAAACCACAGGGATTGATTATGAAGAGACCTTATCTCTTGTTGCAGACATTAGAGCTATTAGGATTCTTATAGCCATAGGTGCATTTTATGACTATGAGATTTGGCAAATAGATGTCAAACCTGCCTTCCTTAATGGATGTCAAACCTGCCTTCCTCAATGGATATCTAAATAAAGAGGTATACATGGAGCAACCTGAAGGGTTTGTTAATCCAAAATATCCTAACCGAGTATGCAAGCTGAAGCATTCTATTTATGGACTTAAACAAGCATCTAGGAAATGGAATAAACGATTTGATGATGAAATCAAGAAATTCGGTTTCAGTTAAAATCGTGATGAGCCATGTGTATATATGAAAGCTAGTAGGAGTTATGTTACTTTTCTAATCTTGTATATCGATGACATATTGATCATGGGAACCAATATTCCAATGTTACAAGATGTAAAATCTTATCTTGGAAGATGTTTTTCCATGAAAGATCTAGGAGAAGCTGCAAATATTCTTGGAATCAAGATCTACCGAGATAGATCAAAGCGGTTAATTGGTTTATGTCAAAGTGCTTACATTGAGAAAATCTTGAAAAGATATTTCATGGAGAATTCCAAACGTGGAACTATCCCAATGCAAGAAAAGCTGAAATTAAGTAAATCACAAGGTGCGTCAACACCTGCTGAAAAACAGCGCATGCAAAATATCTCATACGCCTCGGCTGTTGGATCAATTATGTATGCTGTGAGATGTACTCGTCCTGATGTTGCGTTCGCTCAGAACATGACAAGTCGATTTCAACAGAATCCAGGTGAACTTCACTGGACTACTGTTAAGAACATTCTGAAGTATCTTCGCAATACTAAAGATATGTTTCTTGTTTACGGAGGTGATACGAAACGAGAGCTCAGGGTTTCTTGCTACACTAATGCTGGATATCTGACGGATGCTGACGACCTCAAGTCTCAGACTGGATATGTGTTCGTTTTAAATTGAGGTGTTGTTGACTGGAAAAGCACAAAGCAAAGTATTTTTGCAACCTCATCTACAGATGCTGAATATATCGCTGCCTTTGATGCATCAAAAGAGGCTGTATGGATTCGAAAATTCATTTATGGGCTTGGTGTTGTTCCCACAATTGAAGAACCCATAAGTATGTATTGTGATAATACTGGAGCCATAGCAATAGCGAAAGATCATGGAATCACTAAAGGTGCAAGACATTTTCGCGCAAAAGTTCACTATCTTCGAGAAACCATAGAAATGGGTGATGTGAGGATAGAAAAAGTTGACACAGATGACAACTTAGCTGACCCTTTTACAAAGGCTTTAGCATTTCCTAAGCATTCTGAATTGACTAAGAAAATAGGAATGATACCAGCTAGTAGTCTCATGTAAATCTGTGTTTTATTAGTATTTGGATAATTTGGAATTGTAAGACAATTTTTAATTATTCTAAATTTGCATGTTTAATCCATGAATGATTTATCCTTCTAAATATGTCCATTGTCGGTTAACAATATGGGAATATTGTTACAGAAGGCAAATGTGAGTGTTGGTTATATTCTTTGAATATACAGATTGTTCCCGCCAAACTCACGTATATTCACAAGGGATGCATATTGGATACCCCAACTTTCGAATATTTACTTTTGGATCCCTTTCATGAGTAAAATATTGAAAATTGGTTTAATAAGTCATCCTTAAACTTGAGATACAAACAAGTTCTATATGTGTGGATATTACTTTTTAAGTATAAGTCAAACGTTATCCTGAATAAGGTAGTTATAAAGACTATTCTTGGAAGTGATGTGAAGCAGCATCCACAACACTTGTAGTCAATAAAGAATTTGTTCCTCCACTTGATATGTGTAGAAAGATACCATGGGCCCTCTCTAGAATTAATCAGATAATTGTATGGCCGTGCCCAAAGGGTAATTTAAGATGATTCTTAATTACATTTGGTAAATTTGAATTATTTCTATAACGAGAAATAGAATGTTAAACTATATGGAATGAGTTAGGATCCATATCCATGGTTTAACGATATCTAGAACAAATGGATGAAAATAGCAAGAAATACATAACCATAATAAGCTAAGATTGTTCCTGAAACTTATCTCAAGTATTTCTAATTTAAAGGCAAGTGCGAGTGTTGCTAGACGTTTCCATTGCCAGTATAATTGTTGACTGCTACTCCAACTCCCAAGTGGGAGCTGTTGGATTATGTGAGTTGGTTCCGCGTTTATACGTTAGAAATACGTGAGCCTATTGGGGGGGCACACGTTAATACACGAAGAATGCGTTTAATACTTCACTATAAATATTTAAATAGTCGTTAGTTTACGTTACTTGTATAACTAACTTAATGAACTTTTAAATTATAAACCAAGGGGTTTAATTGGACAAAACCCGAACCCTATGGGGGACACCAATAGTGGTCGGTCCCTAAGGCTTCTAGATAGAGGGTGTTTGGTTCTAATTAGGAGATAAGAGAAAGAGTTAGAATGTGATTAGGTTTTGGGGGAATTATAGTTTATCTTGAACTAGGTTTTGAGTACTATAAATACACCCACCCCTAAGCCTCATGATCATTCATTCTACAACTCTCTAATCCCTAAATCACCAAGTAAATTCGGTGCTCCCTTCTCCTCCTAAAATCCCAACCGAAACCCTAAAGACCTTTAGGGATTTTCGGTTCTTCCTCCCAACCAAATTCGATCCAAAACCTTTAAGGTTTTTGGTTTTTTCTTGTTCTCCTTGCTTGACGATTCAAGATTAAACACGAGGTGTTTATTCCGTGTTCTTCCTAGCTCGACGATACGCAAAAACCCACTTTAGGGTTTTTCGGTTTCGGTTTAAAACCCTAACCGAATTTGGTGTTTTGGTTTTTGGTGCTAACCCTAATTAGGGTTTTAGTTTTGGTTCGATTGTCTCAAGCTCACAAGAGGTACGTTTGGTTCGATTATACAACACGTGGTGTTTGTTCGTGAAGTCAAGGCTAGACAACTTGGCGCGTTCCGTTGACGTGATTGTGTGAGCAACCGTAGAGGCGGTAATTTAACCGCTAACTCGTTTTCAGGATCTAAGGCTAAAAGGTTAGTTTACTTCATTTATTATGTGTTAATCTTTATGCTAAAACTAGATCCATTCCGCTGCGTACTCGTAGCTAAACTGGTTACCTAGTTTGTTAAATCCCAACAGTGGCATCACGAGTCAACTCGTTTTGGCATTAGGGTTACACGATTAGATTTAATATTCACGCCTAGTTTACATGCCTAATATTAATTCATATGCTTGATCTGCTGCGTTTTAATATTTTATTTATTGTTTTCTTGCAAATATGGCAAAGATTATGCAAATCCTTGCCATAATTAATAAAATATGATAGATCTAGATCTTGAAAACTATTAATTGTTAATATATATTAAAAAGGAATTAAAATTAAATTGTTAATTTAGTAGATTAGTTTCCTTTTGATTATGATAATCACACTATATATCTAAAAGATCTTGATTTTTATTTATGGTAATAAAATCTTTTATTCTTTGAAAACTAGATCTTTTAAATATTTAGTCTGATTTTGTTTCCTTTTCCGGCCATGAGACCTACTCAATCACTTTTGTGATGAACGGGGCGATCTAGGCACATATCTTATGGTTCTCCAATTGGGGAAGACTCGCAAGAGAACTCGGATATTACATGTTTACTTGTTTATTTAATGTCATCTTTAGTATTTGTCTACTTATGTGCATATTTTTATTTGATTACTCGTTTACACTACTAATATGTATGCAATACGGACTAATACTTAAAGAGAAAGATGATATTAAAACCGGTCTATTAATTACACGCCTAATACATGTTCATTGTGACCTGCTATTTGTTTCGTGGAAAACTTGATTTTTAAGAAAATTAATAAGACACTAAACTATGAAACTTGATTTCTTGATTAATTAAAAACTGGACATTATGAATTATGGGGAAGTACGGCTCAGCCACTAGAACAAACTATAAGAGAAGTTTAAGGTTGACATTCCTAAAGAATTCAGGTTTTTAATAAGCTTCGCGCTCACCTGGTTCTCCGCTTCTTTGTGCGTTCGATTGGAGTTATCGAGAACCCATGTATTACTACAATGTCGTCTATAAAGTTTTTAAAATAAGTGCTACAAAGTTGTTTGCATGCCTTTTTGTACACGCTTTTGACACATTTATGTGAATACCCTATGTGAAATTTAAGTCTATGTCAACCAACCAAGAACACGTGCATTTGGTTTGGCCTCTTTGGTCAGACCTTAGGGTCACCCATGGAAAATTTGGTTCACTAGTCAGACCTATGGCTATTTTTGCGCGTTCTTGCTTGGTGGACTTAAATCGTGTATGTTTGGTCTGACCTTGAACCCAAGGCATAAGATGAGAACTAAACATGCTCATGACATTATTATATTCTCTAAATTTAGCATTCAATAACCACTAAATTCTAACTCAGACTTCACGAATGAATACTACATCCAGAAGTATATTCGAATATGGAAAAATTTGTATTTAAATAAAACATAAAATAACGAAAGAACAGTAACGATAGTCAAGTTCGTCATTTCACCAAAATATGAGTGAGGTTAAAATGTAGATATCTGTTACTTACTAACTAAAAGTACAGAGCTGCTTCTATTCTAGGAGACCTTCGGCTTTTAAGTTGTTATAATCAAACCTCTAGAGGAGAAGGGGTTTTCATCTGATCCAGCGCTATTCATTATATTTGTATTATATATAAATATAAATCATAACATCCGCGTATAGATACTAGGTAAACATATAAGGTACAATTTTAAAAAACACATATGTTTGTATTACCAATGAAAATTATTCATTTCTAGATTAATGACACAAATTTTCATTTTATTTAGTATCCTTATAAGTAAAGAGTCTTTTGTTAATGTAGACTAATAAATGAGATAACACAAATTGAATTTGTTGATTCGAACGAATATCAGAAACAATCTTTCAACTATCGTTTATTTAAAAGAAAATCGATAATAATGCAAATTATAGCAAAACTGTCAAATATAAGCTTTTCATATAACTTGAACTGAATAGCCCGGGTTACAAAAAACTTATTAAATTGGCATACAAAACTGAAATGAACCTCAAAAGACAAACGGACCAAAAACTAGCCTAAAAACAATTGTCTAAAAAACCCGAAAAAACACAAAAATGCAAATAACTCATAAAATATAGTGTTTCGGAGCTCGAAAGTACCGAAAACCAATTACGTTAGTTTACCACGGCGTTCTCCTCGTTCCAAGCTTCGAACCGGCTGGTTGAAACGGAGTCCTTGAGCCCAAGTTATGCCACTTTTAGTAAAGCCTTTTTCTTCGCACGATCTTGAGCCTTCAGAAACAAAAGTGTCTGTTCAACACTTGGCCTGCATCATTTGTAAACTGTCGGTGACGTTAGGTAATTTGGGCCAATAATTGAATTGATAATCATCAATCGTCAAAAATGTATGTACCGGAAGTTAGGAAAAACTAGCTAGAGATCAAAATTATTAAATTGATTTGAGACTTGTAAATCCAACTAATCAACTCATCTTTATCCATGCACACAAAAATATCACTATAAATACGTACACCAAGGTTACACTTTTTGTACCAACATCGTTCTAAAAATATACACACCTTTTGAGATCGACTCTATACTGTTTAAATTTGATATCAAGAAAGATGACTAGAAATGGAATTGTAGTTTTATGTCTAGTCATGGCTTCCATGTTGATGGTGGTACCTTTTGGAGAGGCCATTACATGTGGTCAGGTGGTCAGCAGCTTGTCTCCATGCTTTAGCTACTTAACGAAAGGTGGTGCAGTGCCACCTGCTTGTTGTGGTGCTGTTAAAGGACTCGCTGCCAATTCAACCCCTGATCGAAGGATTATTTGTGGTTGCCTAAAGGGTATTTACGCATCTAACTCTGGCATCAAGCTCGACAACGCAAACACCGTGCCAAGCAAATGTGGTGTCAACATCCCTTATAAGATCAGCCCTGACACTGACTGCTCCAAGTATGATTATATATATAAATTATGATTAAATGTCTTTAATTATCTTAGTGATATCCATAAAAACGAAGTTAATATTGCCTTCATATGATTGTTTTTGCAGAATACAATGAAGCTGAATTTAAACATGAGGAATGATGTACGTTTGGTTGCCGTGTGATGATTAATAGTGGGGTGTGCACGGTTCGGTTTAGGTCGGTTTTTGGCTAAAACCAAAATCGAACTGAAATATTCGGTTTTTATAAAACCAAAAACAGAAACCGCTCGGTTTTTGGCAGTTCGGTTTTTTCGGTTTCTCGGTTTTTACGGTTCGGTTTTTCGGTTTTTTCGGTTTTAAACCGTTTAAATTTGGTTGTTGCTAATTTATATTAATAAACTTGTTTTACGTAGAAAATTGGTTATTTTTTTTAATATTTTTTGTCAATATGAGCCTAATAATGTTTACACAAAATTTTACAATTATACACATATAAATGAGAGACACACACATGCATGTGAAAATACACATAGTATGATCATTGTAACGATATATTGTCAAGTAAACACACGTACACGACAAAAATATATATAAACATTAAGATAATATATATTATAATAATTTCATCCATAAAATAAATATGAATTTAAAATTTTTAATTATCATTTATTTATTTATATTATATTAATTATATATTATTATAAAACTGGTTTAGTTCGGTTCGGTTCGGTTTTTACGGTTCGGTTTTTGAACAAAAACCGAAACCGAACCGTAATTTTTCGGTTTTTGAAAAATTAAAAACTGAACCATCGGTTTCTAGTTTCGACTGGTTTTTTCGATTCGATTTTTTCGGTTTTCGATTCGGTTTCGGTTTTTTCGGTTTCTTCTGCTCACCCCTAATTAATAGTTTATATAATATGAAAAGAGCACTCTTCCTGTTTCAAAAGACATATTTGACATGTCTTTACTTTGTATGATTGTTTGCACTCTTTCTCGTTCGTAAATACTCGTATATTGATTTAGGGGTTTATTGTTGGTACATTCCGAAAAGTTATGCAAATACTCTTTCAATTTTTTAATTGTTTTTCTAAAAAAATATTTTTATAATTTTATTTATATCAAAAAACTGCGAAATATAAAATATAAAGTTTGATAAGTAAAAGTAATAAAACCAAATTTATAAGTATCGAGAGGCGTGACATGACGGCATGGTCAAGTCTTACGCCTTAGGAGTCATGGTAACGACTTAGGTGGCGTTTGGTTCGTGCATTTAAATTTCCGGAATTTTAAATTCTAAGAAATTTAAATTCTTGATAATTTAAAATTCTGATATCTTCGCATTTTAATTGACAAGAATTCATAATATTTGAAATTTGTCATTATGTTTATTATTGCAACTTTTTTAGGGAGTGACGGATAGGGCATCAAAAAACCCGACCCGACCCCGATTAACCTTATTCTGGTCGGGTTACTCAGGTCAAAAATATTATTCATGTTATTCGGGTCAACCCGAGTAATCCGAATACTAAATAGAGTCGGGTATCGGGTTAAAAAAATTTGAAAATCGGGTTCGGGTCGACCCGATTGACCCGAATAAATTTTTTTATTTTTTAATATAAATTTTATAAGTATTCTATTTAAACGAGTAAAAAAGGCATTTTTATTACCTTCAAATATTTGCATTATAAATTTGGCAATTCGTGGGATTTAAAATTACTTCATTTGAGATACCAAACACAGTATTCAAAGGAAATTATAATGCAAATGCCATGAAATTCCCCTAATTTACCACAACCAAACGCACCCTTAGGATTTTCTAATGCGTAAATTTAAACGACATAAAATATAAAGATATTTATATATTTATATATCCATATCATATTTCATATATACCGAGTTTATAAAAATTGTTATACATAATGAATAAAGTTAAAAAACCATCTTCGCATGTAATCTTCTTTATTTAAAAAAAATACATTTTTTATCGGAGTTGAAGTCAAAAAAGGCGGCACGCCTAGCGCCTTTCCACGCCTCATCTCACGTCACACCAAGCCGACGCCTTGATCTATTTCGTAATATGAGGTTTACGCCTTAGCGCCATAAAGCGTCTTTTGGAACCCTGAGTAAAACACAAAAAATACAGAGGAAAAAATCATAAAAAAACTGTCTTGTCCTGTTAATATAATGGGTAAAACAGTTTAAAAAATGTGTGAAACATAAAATATAAAGTATAACAAATTTGAAAAAACCCAAAAAAAACGATAAATATTGTATTGTTATGTTTATAAAGTGTGTAATAATTATACGTTATTAAAAACTATTTTTGTACTCCCTCCGTCCCAAAAAAAGTGTCCACAAACAAAAAATGAACAAATTATGATATGTGTAATTAATTATAGTTTTGATTGATAAAAAGTCATTTTAATTATAAGGGTAAAGTAAGAAAACTGGTAATAATTACTATCCAAAAATAAAAACTGAACACTTTTTTTGAGACAAACATAAATAGAAAGGAGGAAGTATATTTTTAACCTAAAAATTAAGTGGGGAGTTACTTAGAGCATCCACAATGCAAAAAGTCATTAAAGACTTTTTGCATTTAATGCATTTATTACTTCTCATGTTAATATACAAAGACTTGGAAGAAAGACTTGTAGCATACTAAGTCATTCTAAAATGCCTTTTAAAAAGCTTTCACTCCAATGCAAAAAAAAACCTCTCAAAAAACTTGTTAGAATAGTGAAAAACTATTAGTGTTTTTGCCATTGGAGATGCTCTTAGTACGGATTACTTAGTCCTTTTAACATAGAAGTTTTGCAATAAAAGATGAAACGTCAAGAAAAAGTTAAGTAGACGAAGTTAGAAGTGATTATTATCTTTTTATTGTTATTGTTATTACCATTAAGATTTTTCTATTTTTTGGCTTTGGGCACATAATGATTACAATAAATGCCAATAATGTTCTACTTGAAACTATAAATCAACGTTAATTACATTTGACTCTTATTGCGTTTCAATTATACCCCTCTTAGACGAGTTAGAAGGAATGAGCCGGCATCTAAAGCCACCTGAGCAAACTTCAGTACGTGTCCCATCAAGGGTTGCAGTAAATGAAAGGCTAAATAGATCGGTAAGTCTCCGATTTGAAAGATACCGGCAAACACCTCAACCACCAAGATACTCAGTTGATCAGCATGACCGAGAAGTAATAAGAAATGATAACTTGGATGAAGACGAAGAACACTTCATAGGAATCTGCTTACAAACTCCTCAAGAAGAACATATCTCTTATGACGTATGTTTCTGTAAAAATTGCTTAAATGAAGCAAGAATCCTAGAAGAAGAACCATTAAATAAAGTTAGGCGATCCAACAAACCAAAACGATCAAGGCAAAGGTCATGGGAAAGATGGTCAACACTTGGGGAACCATCTGGAAAATGGGATTATTATGTCAAGTATGATGCACCACCAGACACAACCCCAATAGAAGAAATTGCAGCAACTGGTTGGGGAGATGAATTCTCAGACGATGAAGTTACCCCAGGAAAGGTAACTATTTTAGAAGAAAGAAGTGATTGGGATGATGATGAACGAAGTGGCGGAAAGGTTCTTGTCATACAAGAAAGACTTGCACAAAATCAGCAAGAATTTCTTGATGAATACCTACCACAATGGGATGAACATCTCGCCATACAAAAGCAAGAATTAGAGTCAGAATGGGAAAACCCATTCGCAGCAAAGCGTGGTGAGAACCATACAATTCTTCATCTTTCTAAAGAAGAAGAAAATGATGATTTGCCATACCTAAAGTTTCGAAACTTTAAACAAGTGGCAACACAAATCATCAAGAAACATGAAGAACATGCATTCCCATCCACCTCACAAGAAGAATCAACCCAAAGCTATCAACCCCCACATGATTCAATCATGGGGCCATCAGTCTACCCACCGGCGCAACAGAATCCACAACCATTCTATAGGCCAGACTATCAGTTTGGTTATCCTCGAGGAAAAGGTAAAACATTCAGTGGAGGATATGGTGAATATTACAACTCATAGTGGACTATACCACCGGCATGGATAGAATCCGGAGTAATGCTCATATTACCAGCAGACCTAGGCCTATGGTCAGAAGTGATATCCAGATGGGAGTCTATAACAATCAATAGACTTAATAATCAAACATGGTCTGACAATAAAGCAAAGTTAGCCTTTGTGGAAAACCTCCTGGGAGAAAGTGAGAAGTTAATGTGGCAACAATGGTGAACCATGTTTCCAGAAACATATTCTGCTCTTGAAGCAATTGCAGATGAACCACAAAATATAACATCACAGGTGAGGCAGTTAATTCTGCTAGAAGATCCATATCGTGGCTCAACTGATGAGCAAGACAGAGCATATAGGGACTTGGACAGGATAATCTGTGAAGAAACCAAAAACTTGTGGTCATTATTAGAAGATTTCAGGCAATTAGCAACCAAATGAGGAAGATTATATTTTCCTTCAACAACAGAAAAGCTTTTTGCCAAACTTCCACCTTCCCTATCCAAAAAGATTGAGGAATCATTCAGGACTAAATATCCTGGTCTTAACTCATGAGTCTTACCTGCAATCAAGTTTACTCATACTTTCATCTCAGAAATGTGCAAAGATGCAGCACTCACTAAAAAATTAAGAGATTTGTCTCTTTGTTCTGCCATACCAATTCCTGGTTATTACAAAAATAACAGGAAGAAATATGGAATGAGAAAATCAAGAATATACAAAGGAAAGCCGCATAATTCTCATGTAAAACCATTCAAGAGAAAATACAAGGATGATAGAGGACGAGTAAATAAGTTCAATTGCTTTATTTGTGGAAAGGGAGGGCATTTTGCAAAAGATTGCAGAAGTAAACAAGGAAACATTGCAAGATATGTTGTCTATCAAGAATTGGACCTTGATGACAATTGGGATATTGTTTCAGCAGACTTTGATGATAGTAGCGTTTATAGCATATCAGAAAGAGAAGGTGATACTCATCAAAGTATCAGTGTTATGGTCCAAGATACTCCTGTTGAAGAAGCAATCTTTATGACAATAGAAGAAGATGATGAGAGTGATAATGAGCAGGAAGAAGAAGATAATCAATTTAGTCATTATGCTTTTATGTTCCATCCTGGACCACCAACAAAGATAGCAGAAATGGTTCAAGCTGTAGGATCGTGGAAACTAAACAAAGAATTACCAGCCAAAAGTAAAGAATGTGAGCATGAATGGAAAGAAAACACGGTCACCAACTATACCATATGCTATTATTGTAGGATACTAACCACAGACATGTCAAGACTTAACTGTCCCAAATTCCAACTCACAACATGTGCCCTTTATGCAAGAAATTACCTTGGCAAAATAGTTAATGTCAAAAGAAAACAGCCCCAAAAATCAGAAGAAGAAAAGGACTTCAATAGCAATGAAGTAAAGCTTCTTAAAGAACTTTTGAAAGAAAAGACAGAACAAGTGCAACAGATGATCAGAGATCAAGCCAAAGAATATTATGAAAACAAAACTGCTATTCAAAAGAAAGAAGAAATATGGCAGTCAAAAGAAAGCTTGTTAGTAAGGGATCTCACAGATCCCCTTAAAATCATTAATCAGCTCAGAATTGAAAAAAAAAATTTGAAGAACAAAAAGATGAAGAAATAAGAGAGCTTAAAACTCAGTTGCAGAAGAAGGAAGAAGAAGCAGAAGTCCAGTTTTCTATAGAAGAGTTTCCACCAATGGGAAACACTCATGTTGCAAGGCCTTGCATAGAGACAGAAGTTCATTATTCTGGGAACGCCACTACAAGTCCAAAAATTAGGAAAATTACCAATCAACTTTATAATGTTAAAGTTGAGTTTGATATTCCTAACTGCACAGCTTTTGGAACCACTGCAATAATAGACACAGGAGCATCAGCATGTTGCATAAACAAGAAAGTCATTCCAAAAGAAGCATTGGAGCCTCTAACTCAGATTGTCTTCTTTAATGGCTTAAATTCAAAATAGCAGGCTACTCATAGAATAAAGCAAGGCTATTTCCTAATTGAGGGAAACAAATTCAAGATACATCTCATATATGCTTTTGATATGAGGGACAGCAATGGTATGGAAATGCTGATAGGAGCCAACTTCTTAAGATCCATGAAAGGAGGAATTCAAATAGAAGGAGATGAAATAACCATCTACAAAAAGGTCACTAAAATCAAGACTTCAAACCAAACTGAAATTGCAGAAATTGATGAGTTAGAAGTCAGTGAAGAAGAATTCCTAGATTAAATGAATCCGTTTATTTCAACCAAGAAGGAAGTAGGGCATTCCAAGAACAACTCAAACCTGTCATTGATAGGTTGAAACAGTAGGGATACATTGGAGAAGAACCCCTAAAGCACTAGAAAAAGAATGGTGAGCTTTGTAAACTGGATATCATCAACCCATATATTACAATAAAAGGCAGGCCATTAAAGCATGTAACACCAGCAATGAAAGACTTATTCAGAAAACATGTCGATAGCCTTCTCAAAATTGGTGTTATCCGCCCAAGTAAAAGCAGGCATAGAACGATGGTGATGATCGTAAATTCAGGAACAACAATTGATCCTGTAACAGGAAGAAGAATTAAAGATAAAGAGAGGATGGAATTCACTATAAATCCATAATGGACAACACAATACAAGGACCAAATAAAAACTCCCTCTACCAGGCATAAATACGATCATCAAGAGAATAGGAGGTGCAAAGATATTCTCAAAGTTTGATCTAAAATCAGGATTTCATCAAGTTGCTATGGATGAGGAATCAATCCCATGGACTGCATTCTTAGTCCCAGTAGGACTCTATGAATGGTTGGTTATGCCATTTGGTTTGAAAAATGCCTCAACAGTTTTTCAACGAAAAATGGATAAATGCTTCAAAGGAACGAAATCATTCATTGCAGTATATATTGATGATATACTGGTTTTCTCAAAAAATGAAAAGGATCATGCAAAACATTTGGAAAGAATGTTAAAGATCTGTGAAGATAACGGTCTGGTCTTATCTCCAACAAAAATGAAGATAGCAGTCTCAACAGTAGATTTCTTGGGAGCAGTCATAGAAGAAGGAACAATAAAACTGCAACCACATATCATAAAGAAGATTGTAAACTTCAATGAAGAAGAGCTGAAGACAAAGAAAGGATTAAGGTCATTCTTAGGAATCCTTAATTATGCTCGAAATCATATCCCAAAGCTTGGGATACTCTTAAGGCCACTTTATGAAAAAACAAATGCTCATGGAGATAATAGACTGAAGCCCTCTGATTATGAATTAGTCAAAAAAATCAAAGAACAAGTTCAAAATCTTCCGGACCTGGAAATTCCACCGGAAAACGCTCACATCATCTTGGAAACAGATGGATGCATGGAAGGATGGGGAGGAATAGTCAAATGGAAAAAGCGCAAGGAGGATCCAAGAAGTTTAGAAAGAATTTGTGCATATGCAAGTGGAAAATTCTCAACAACTCAATCTACAATTGATGCTGAAATCAATGCATGCATTAACACCTTGGAGAAATTAAAAATTTACGACCTTGAAAAACGATGACGTCACTCTAAGAACATATTGTCAACCATACATTATTTTTTAAATACCCAACTAATAGCAATAAATCCTCAAGGGTTAGATGGATCAAGTTTGCAGATGCAGTTACAGGAACAGGCCTCAAAATTAACATATAACACATAGAAGGAAAACATAACACCCTTGATGATTCTCTCTCAAGACTTGTTAACCTTTGTTTTGCAGAATGCCCAGGAGAAATAAATGGTAATTCCAGCAAGCTTTGCTCAGTGGAGGAAGTTCTACAGTCCCCCAATGCCTTTCAGAAGAATATGAAGACTACCTGCGAAGAAGTCATGAAGATTTCCAACTACTTCCTAGAATCTTTACAAAAACTATCTTCACACCTGAAGAACCAAGAGCATTATACAAACGTTAACAGCTCAAGGCCAATCAAACCCCAATCAGAATGGATAAATCTGATGCATGGAGATCAGTCGCCCAAGACCTTGAACTTTCAGCAGCAAAAGAAGCAGTTAAAGCCACGTGAAACCTACAAGCAATCATACAATGCAAAGCCCAAATATGCTTTGGACAATCAACCAAAGACAACCACTGGTCAGACCAAAGAGAAGATGTTCGAATTTAAAACAAAGAAGCTAGAAGAATCCTCATCGAACTAGAAGCCTTAGCACAAAGATTGGGACGCAATAACATCTAACCACTCAGAAGATGACGCAATCAAAGACGATGGCAAGTACCGCTACAGCAGGAAAGGATTTCTAGAAGATGACGAAAGCAGTGACGATTCAATTTTAATTGTGGACCCGAGATGGGATGATTATTGTCTGCAAGAGTTAAAATTGAATCGTCCCGTCCCTTGTTATCCAGATGCTCGAAGGGCCCGCATGTGAATTATTTCAAAAGTGTCGGCCATCTTTATGTCTAATTATTAAAGTTAAATTCGTTGTCGGCCAATGTATAAAAATTAATAATGGCCCAGAATATTCCTTGGCATATGCCATGGTTTATTCCCTAGAATATGCCAGATGCCAAAAGCATATTCTTAGTTTATTCTCTTTAGTTTAGCCTATAAAAGGCACATGTATCTGGTTGTATTGATCATCGAAAACCACTATCACTACTACTACCACCACCCTTGTAATATCAAGCTTCTGCAATATTTTAATAAAAAGGTGTGTTTTAAGTAATACTTGTACTTTAAAGTTTTAGTTTTTAAGCTTTGGTACAAGATAAAAATTCCTGGCAACGTAATTTTCATCTACGAGTAATAAGGGCAAGACAACCGAGTCTTGGCATCCAAGACGCGCCGAGCTCCTATTATCTGAGGTAAATAGCTAAGATACTCAACAAACCTTCCAACGTCTGATTTTTAGTAACACCTTTATCTCTATTTATAAACAAAACGTCAAAACATTTTCAGTAATGTTTCAAAATGACAACGTTCACTACCAGCTAACGTGCAGTGCATACATACAATGAATATATATCATACAAAGATTACATAAGTTAGGAAAATAAGACATCAGAAGTTGTAGCTATCATTAATATCGAGCCAAAACTCCAACAAATTAATTCTTCAAAATTGACATACAAACTATACATATATGAAATTTTACCATTATAAATATGTACACCGATATAACATTTCTTGCATCAACCTCGTTCTAACAACTTACACAACTCCTTTATTGCTTAAGGGTGATATAAAAAAGATGGCAAGAAAAAGAAGGATATTTTTATGTCTAATATTGGCTTTCATGTTGATGGTGGTACCATTTGCAAAGGCCATTACATGTAGTCAGGTGGCTAAGAGCTTGTCGCCATGCATTAGCTACCTGATAAATGGTGGTGTAGTGTCACCTACTTGTTTCCGCAAGGTTAATGGACTTGCTGAAAATTCAACCCCTGACCGAAGGATTATTTGTCATTGCCAAAAGGTTATTTTCGCATCTAAACCCGGCATCAACTTCTACAATGTAAACGTCTTGCCTGGTAAATGTGGCATCAAAAACCCTTTTAAGATCTACCCTAGCACTGACTGATGATGTAAAACACGTGTAGTAGGCCTTTGGGCCTAGCCTACATAAGTCATGCATGGGCCCAAGCCCAATAAAATAATCACAAGGCACAAGGGACCAAAACTAAGCATAGACTAATTGGCTACGGTCCGGAGGCAGCAAGACGGACGGAGGGATCCCAGAGGACACTTCCGCAAGACAGCGGAAGTCCGCTAGGCAAGCCCAAGTCCGCAAGTCACGATTATAAGCGGATCCTTTTCTGAAGAGGGTCCCACTTTGGCGCACTAACAGAAAGGAGCAAAATATCAAGAAAACCTAATACTTGGCTCACCTATAAAAAGGGGTACTCTGACACCCCACAAGGTATGATTTTCTGACCACATTTCACACATACATAATCTGACATTCTCTGACAAACATGTTTACTTACTCTTACGTCGAAGTCTAATCGTGGGGTCCGTCCCCATGATAAGACTAACAGTTTACCTTTAATTGTGCAGAAAATCATATCATTACTTGATTTAGTACAAGGTCTCATCATTGACCCAGTCTAATAACCACACCAGATCCATCTTTCTAACCCATAACATTTTTTGTACTAACAAGTTGGCGCCATCCGTGGGACCCGGATACAACTGCGTTCTATGAAAATACTCACCATGAGCAATCCTGAACAATCCGCTCCTAGCCAACCCACGTCCGCCGTGCGAAACACGGTTGAGAGAGAAAAAGAGCCAATTCCGCAAGACCGAAGTGGGCCCGCGTTCGACGCAGCCCTCCGAGAGTATTGCGACAAAAACAACAACCAGTTGCTGCCAATCATAGCTGAGAAGTTTAACAAAGAGAAAGAAAGAAATGAAAAAATGAAAGAAGTGAAAGCTGAGAAGTGAAAAGCTCGGCTTAACATTGGCGCGAAAGGCTCCCGAAACATCACGATATTCCGAGTCAAGGATAATGAGTACCAGGGAACATGAAAGAAGGCACGGATCTAGACGCTCCCGCAGCCCAAGACCCAGCCCTAGTGTGTTCTCAAGAATAAGGTGCGAACGGTCAAGATTGCTGTTATGTGTTTAATTACACATACCTTTGACCACTAAAAACGGACTTAAATGACCAAAAACGTACCAAAAACACATTGTATTTGTATGTTTTGCATTTGTATTATGCAGGAAACGGATATCCAAGAAAAGGACAAAAATCAAAGCCAAAACGACAAAACCGAGCACGAGAACAGAAAGACCATGAGAAGTCAAAAAGACAAAGTCAAAGTCAACAAAAAAAGTCAAAGTCAAAGTTAACCCCGGGAAGTGGCATTGGAAAAAGCATCAAAAACCGAACCCAAAAACCTAACTTGTCAAAAGTGAGCCCACCCGTACCCACCTAGTAGGCCCGGGTCAGCCCACTTATATATTACAAACCTTAAGCCTTAATAAAAAGCCCAACACCTTTTATATAATAGTCGGCCCAACAATAAGCCCAACCCATCTTCCTTTTATAACAAACCTGTCCACCCGTTACCCCTTAACCTTTACACCGTTAGTCCTCTAAGGACTAACGGTGCAAACATCACTATAACCTCAAGGACCAAAGATGGAAAGTACAAGGATGATGGATGCAATACAACTATACACATTGAGGGACTAAAATTGCCAATCCACTAAACATTCACCCTGCAAATAAAACCACTGTATATCTTCTCCACTACCCGCCAAAATGCCAGACCAACATTGTTCCCCTTTCTTCTCCCCTTTGTCTACCCACACCTATACACACCTTATCCCACCATATGACACCTTGGCAATCCTTAGCATTTCCATTCGTCCAAGGAACAGGACAAGAAATGAAGGGCTATGATCTTAATACTTGGGCACTACTTATTTTTAGGGGTGAGCACGGTCCAAGGACCGGACCGACCTTGGACCGAGACCGAAACTAGCCAAAACGGCGGACCGAGGACCGGACCAAAATGGTACGGTCCGGTCCGGTCCTACACGTATTATCATCGGGGTTTTGGTCGGACCGGACCGAGGACCGAATAGGTCCAAAACACCGGTCCGGTCGGTCCGGTCTGTCCGGTCATCCGGTCCGGTCCGGTCTTCCGGTCCGTTTCGGTCGATGGTCCGGTATGCTCACCCCTACTCATTTTGCATGGCCAAGATTGCTCTTTGAAGGCTCTTACACAACAAACATACCCGCATGAGCTCTCATAAAGAAAGCACACATCTAGAACCTTCAATGGCTTAGTATAAATAGGTCTCAAGTGTAAGCCCTTGGGGGCAGTTAGTTTTTACTTAAGTTTTTCACCTAGTGTAATTTTCAGCTTAATTTTAGGTCATTTAAATTATTGTCTTTCAATTTCCAAGCCTTGTAAACTTTTTAATCTTTAATGAGAATTTGAGTTTTTAAGTTATCTTTGAATTTCTATTGTTAAAAGCATTTCACAAGCTGTTTTAAGCTCTTATTTAAGCATATTATTAATCTGTTTTCATTTAAATATAAAGTATTTAAGAAAAATTTACAAAAAACACAAAAAAATATCACCCTCAAATACCACAGCTTAATGGATGATAAGCCAAATTTGGATGGGCTTATCGACACCACTAACTTATCTTTGATAAGCTAAAGCTTGTAGATAAGCTCTTTTGAGCTCATTTGCCCTGTTTAAGCAATGGTTTTTGTAAGTCTTTATTTTTCCATTTTTAGCTTATTTACTATTCAACTGCTTATTGGTGCTTATTGTCTGTTTTTATTTGCTTGATTATGCTTATTAATGTTGTTTATTGCTTATGTATGCTTTATTGTAGTTTAGAAATCATTTGTTTAGAATTTGTCTTAAAAATAACTTATTAAGTAGCATAATGGTGTAACTTTTGATCTTGGCTTATTGGACTGTTAAAACTTGCTCATTGTGTTCATATTAAGCTAATTAAAATTTGGTCTTAAGGGTTTGTTCATTAAAAATCAAGTTAACAAGTTTAAATTGGTAAAAATATGCTTAAAGGGGTGTTTGGCATAAAGGGGTTAAACGGGTCAAAACTGGTCTTAAAACCATTTAGGTCAATTTGGCAACTTCTTCAAACCTTTTTAAGTTCATCTTAAGATGTTTTTCAAGAATTCAAAGTCTTAATGTTTGTTTTAAGATTTTTTTCTAAAAGGGTGTTTAAAACTTTTGGATTAAAACAGTTTACAAGTGCTTATTTGATTGAGACTCTAAATCTAGCTTTTAAGTAGTGTTTTAGAGTTGTTTGTAAGTGTAAAATGCAGTAGGTTAAATGCTTTTAGGTTTCCTTTTGCTTTAGTAAAAAACTATCCAAAATTTGTTAAGTTTTTCTTAAGTTAAAAACTGCTTTTTCATTTGCTCTTTCTTGCTTATCCTTTATTTTAAAATGGTTTTTAAATGATGATATAATCTCTTTGAAGTCCAAATTTTATCTATTTGTGGGTCCTATGTTCATAAGGTTCTGATTGTTTACTTATTTTTAAGCTCAAAAGTAGTGTTTTGTCAAGATTGCAAAAGTTTAAGAAAAAATTTCAAGTATTGAATCTGTGTGAGCTAGCCTTTTCATTAAGCTTTTTAAGTGCTTATTTGAATTTCAAACTGCTTTTTCTTTGTTGCTTATTGTAGCTTTTTGGCCATTCTTTTTAGTGGTATAAGCCACTAAGCCATAAGGATCCTTTTTCTAGCTTAAAATAAGCTAGAAAAGTCCCCTTTTGGCTGTTTGCTTATCAGTTTTGGCCAAAAAGCTAATTTGCTTATTTAGGCTTATTAGCTTATTGCATTTGCTTATTCTAGGTTTAGTATAGCTTATTAGGTCAGTTTAAGTCCCCTTTAGCTTATTTCCTTCAGTTTAGAGCTTATTTAAGCTTATTTGCATTTTAGCTTAAAAATCTTAAGTTTTTTAGCTTTTTAGTGAATTTGCCATTCTAGCTTATCTTAGTTGCTTATTTTTGTTCAAAATTGCTTATTAAGTATAGCTTATTATCTGTCTTAGCTTATTTCTCTTTTTGGTTTGCTTTTTAGTGCTTAAAGTGCTTAACAGTTAGCATTAAGTGGCTTAGTGTAGTTTAGCTTATTCTGTCGACTTTTAGGGCTTATTCTATGCTTATTTGTGGTTTATAAAAAAAGTGTTTTTGTAAAAATTGCTTATTTGTTACTTATCTAAAAAGTTATAAAAAATGGCATTTGAAAAAAACGTTTGGGATTAGGGGAAGTCCCAGGTGAGCAAGGCTCGAACCCGGGACCTCTACCCTACTCACCAAACGTTTTTACACAACACACACACTACCACTCGCCCTTGGGTCTTTTTCGGTTTTAAGTTGCAAAATTAATTACTTATACACATTTTGAGCTCTTTTAGCCATAAGCACTTCGCAGCTTATTTTGGCTTTTTCTTAGCTTATTCGATAAGCTGGCTTAACCAGCTTATTTTTCCTAGGAACTTTACAACTTTTAGGACTTTCCTGCATTTTTTTAGATTTTTCCAACTTAATTTGTTATTTTTCTTTATTTTTCGAAGTTTAAAATTTTAGAAAATCATTTAAAAATAGTTTAATTAATCAGAAAAATACAAAAAAATAGTTTTTAGATTTAGAATAAATAGTTTTAGGTTTACAAAGTTTAAAATCTTTTTCATCATTTTTAGATTTTTAATTTCATTTTTAGCTTTTTAAATTAATTCTAGGAAATAGTTTTTAATTATAAAAAGTAGTGAAAAATGTTTTTCTGAGTTTTTATGATATTTTAGACTTTTCTAAAGTAGAAAATCATTTTTTGGAATTTTTAGGAACTAATTTGTTATTTTCTAGAATTTTAATTGATTAAATAGGTTTTTAATTCATAAAAAATTATAAAAAAGTAAAAAAAATATAAATCTTTTTTAGAAAATTTTATTTTGTCATTTTAGAGGTTTAGAAACTAAGTTTGAATTGTTAGGGTTAATGTTTGCCTTAGCTAGTTTTTAGACGCGTTTTTAGGATCCTCGGTTTGCGTTTTTAGTTTAAAATAGTTTTGCCTTAATTGTTTTTAAGTGTTTGCATTTAATTTCCCTTAGTTTTAGAAAACCAATTTAAATCTTGTTCCATTCAAGCATTGATTATCAAAACGACTCTCGACTTTCAATTGCATTCCTCGTTGGGTATAACGACCCGGGAATTATACTTCCGGTTTACTACATTGAGGTTTTTGACTATCCTTATTATAAGTAATATATATTTATTTATATATATTTTTTAAAAAGGGTTAGCATCAACTTAATCAAATTTTGGCGTCGCTGCCGGGGAGGATTGTATACGACTATCGTTGCGTTTAACAATTTGTGTTTGAAGATCTTTCCGTGTGAAGTTATTTTGTTTATTTTCATATAAAAAAAATACAAAAATATTTTTCTTTTATTAGAATATATATAATATAAAAAATATCAAAAAATTAAAAAATTGTCCATAAAAAGAAATAAAATTCACCATCAATATAATACTTTCAATTGAAGTATTATCATTAATAAGTTCCTGAACCAAAGATAAAAAACTTACCTTTTGTGTCACTCGCGAGGTACGGTTCACCTTTGAAAGTTAAACAGACTCTAAGAGGGGTATAAAAAGGGTTGTTTCGAGGAACTACGACCCAAAAGGAAAAGGTTTTTAATAGCTTCGCGCTTTCCTACTCATCCGCTCCTTTGTGCGTTTTTCTTTTAGAGAGCTACCGTGAAGCGAGTTGATTATCGGTTTAAGGTATTCAATCTCATTTTGTCCTTTAATAAAATATATTGTTTAAAAAACTCAAAAAACCAAAAATAATCTCCTTTAACCTCTTTGCCATTTAATTCTTCTTTTTATCCCTCTTTATTGTTTAATTCTCATGGAGTCTCATTTCCGATATGAGTGTGTGGGGTGTGGACAACCGACGGATAACCCTTATTGTTATTCATGCACGTGCCAACGGTGCGGTTGTCATTTTATTGTAGGAATTTGTCCAAATTGTACTTATGAAAATGGAAATCCAATCGAATTCTCAACTCCGTACTCTTTTAACGATTTTCAAAATTTTTCCGACCACCCCACACATTATGAACCAATCTTGTGTGATTTTTGCGGGAACGATGCTCGTTATGGTCATTATTGTACACCGCAAGTTCCAAACCCGGAACCATGCAACAATCAAAACTATGATGAGTTACCACAAACTTTACCAAGTTTTCAACAACAAAGTCTTTGTTGTGAAAATTGCGGGGGTCCTCATGCGACTTTTGAATGTCAACCGATGAATAAAAATTTTCACGAGTCCAATTCTTCCGGTTTTGACCAAATTCAACCCCTGAAATTTCCCGTCACTCATCAACCTCCTCAAGAAACAAGTGAGAAAATTTTACAAGCTAAAGAAGACTTAATGATTTCTATTGAAACCTTTATAAAGAAATTCAATCGTATATCTTTTAGAGAAACACCGAAGGTTTTAATGCAAGCTTGGGATAAATTTCTTGAAATTAAGCATGCTCAATCCGAGGAGGTACAAGAATTGCTTAGCAAACTTCTTCAAGATTTGCAAAGTGTAAACGAGGAATTGGCAGAATATATAAATACTCCAAGTTGGAATTTGCCTACCTCATCTTATGATGATGACGATGATGAGAATTATTTTGCAACATAAGAATATCTCATGACATGTTCTACCGCAATCACATTCGATTCACAAAAAACAGACTCTCTCATCATGGTGGACAAGCATCTTGACACAATTCCGAAAACGGAATTGGGCGAATTCATAAAGTCTAGTGTTGAGAACCTTGTCCAAAACCCAAGTGAGTCCGAGGATGAATGTGAGTGTGATGTGCCCGATTGTGATGATTCTCAAACAACAAATTTTTCAACGTTTTCCAATCCTCTCTTCGACGATTCTACCTCTAGTGACGACGAGTCATTTTCCGATGAGGACGTTCCGAAGGAAATTTATTCGAACCCTATTTTTGATGAAGAAATCATTTCTGATAAGGTTGATGCTTCGATCATTTCTTCTCCTAAGATTGATTCTCTTCTCGAGCAGTTATCCGATAAACTCGCTCATATCAATCCAATTCCACTGGGAATTAAGGAAGCCGACTTTGATATAGAGGAAGAAATCCGTCTTGTTGAGAATTTGTCGTATGATAATTCATCCCCACGACCGTCGGAAGAACGTAATTCTGAAAATGTTGATACGATTATCGAGTATCCCTCTCCATCTCCTATCCCCGTTGAGGATAGTGACTCTCATATGGAGGAGATCGATTTATTTCTTGCTTCCGATGACTTGATGCCTACGGGTATCGAGAATGACTACTATGACTCAGAAGGGGATATCCGTTTTCTTGAAGAATTGCTTAGCAATGATCCCCTTCCCCTTCTCGAAATTGAGTCATCTAACCTTGATCATTTTAATGATCCGTCATCTCCTCGTCCTTCTCTGGAACCACCAGATGTTGAGATTTGCTTTGACAGTGAGCCCGATACGACCGTGAAGAACGATTTTGATGAGCTAAGCGAAGATGAATGTTTTGACCCATAGGGGGGGTGAGATTGATGTTTTTGCAAAGGTTTAAGATGACGATTACTTTCCCTTCACATTTAGCATTCGAATTTTTCTACCGTATCTTACCTACCCTGAGGTTTCTCCTTTACTTCTCTCCACCGGGAGTGAAGACACCATTTTTGACCACGACATCTCCACTTAGAGCCAGTGGCATATCATCGGGATGGAACTTTCATGTGCTTTAATGTTTATCCAAACATTAATGAAAGCCCGATTGAGATTTTCTCTTCCATTTGCTTTCCCCATGGACAACATAATGCGGGGATCGAGTCAAGCTATGTGACTCGGTTACCAAAAACAAAGCGCTTCGTGGGAGGCACCTCATGCTTATCCATTTTCTTCTTTCTTATTTCTAATGTGATGTGAGGAGGCTTGTACTCTTCCGATTCTTGTTGTTTATGCTTGTGATTGTTTGTAGGATTGACCCAAAAATTTTGAAGACTCTCGTGTTCGCGTGCTCGCGGTTTTGTCCTTCGATCACAAGAGCTTCAAATCCTCAGCTTCATTTGGGAAATCCAATATCCTAATCTAATCGACTAACGTTTATCTTTAAGCATACTTAATAAACGGCTTAGAGTGACGTAGAGACCCTTCTAAAAACATTGAGGACAATGTTTAAATCTAGTATGGGGGGATCTATCGATTTGATTGTGCCTGCAGCCGTTGTTTTCACGTAATCCCATTTTTACCAAAAATTTTGAAAAAAATACCAAAAAAATGAAAAAAATTAAAAATTTTCAAAAATAAAATAAGTGTTTTGTCACAATTTTGACTTTCCTGCTGGGTAGAATGAGAGTAAATTTTGACTCGATCGAGCGTGTTGAGCTCTAGCTTGTTCCTTAACTTTTAGACTAAGCGTTCGCGAATTTTCGCGAAGAACGAGAAATGATAGAGTTAAGTATGAGTTGGATGCTAAACAAGGATTATTTGGAAATCTTAAGAGCTCATGTATGTAATTTGTGGCTTTTTCTCCCATAAGCTCCTAACCGGACTAATAATACGTGCTATTTTTAGAAATTAAACTTAAATCAACAATTTTTATGTAGTTGATAGCAATAATTTTAGTCTTAGTTCAAATTTATACTTAAATTTTTCAAAAATAAGTCTTCTCTATATATCGTGAAATAAAGTGAAATGAAAAAAAAATGAAAAATATGATGAAAATGATAAATAATAAATATAAACTGTGGGCTGATAAAAGTTTGTTGCATCTTGCCGGCTCACAACCGATGTTGCAGCCTTCTAAAAGGTCGAGGGTTACAATTGCATCAATGTTATGTTTAAATATTAAGTGTGAATTAATAAATGTAAGATCTTTTTTTTGTTAAATTTAAATATGCTTTTGAACTTAGACTATTTCATTTTAAGTTTTTAAATAAGCTATGTGTAAACGGAAAACCTAAGAGTTTTTTAAACCAAAGGTCCGTGAGTCCCGATACTAGTCTCTGTGGGGTGTCAAAAGCCTGGTCACTTAGCCGCAAGGTTGGGATGTGCCGAGACGAAAGTCGCTACATGGGATGATCTCGCCTTCAAACTCATTATTCTCGGGTGAAACGTGAAGCATAGAATTTTGCAAAACGTTGATCCATGGTTGAAATTCAAAATGGCACATTCACATAAGATTTAATAATTGTCGGGAGCGAAAAGTTCACAAGCTGCAAATATGAGTAGTGTTAGCATATTAACTGATATTTAACGGTGATTTCGATTTAAGCTTGGTTTGGGACGAGTGAAAAGTCGGGGACGATGAATTTGTCCTTTTTGGGGCATTTTAGGATTGAAATGTGTCTTGTTCTATGATCTCTAACGGTTATGAAAATAACTAAAGTCAAATATGCTAGTTAGTTTATTAAAAAAATGAGAAAAAGGAAAAATACAAAAAAAATGTGTAGTAATAAGTGTATATATTTAAGAATGGTAAAAACGGGACTTTTCGAAGCTATTCATTCTTTAATTCCCCTCGATAAACACTTAGCTATTTTTCGAGGTAATTAGTCGAGGAGAATCGAGATTCTTAGTTTTCTTAAGTGTTTACTTATAGCATTGCGTGAGGACACGTCAATATCTTAGTATGGGGGATTTTGGTATGTGTTTAATTACACATACCTTTGACCACTAAAAACGGACTTAAATGACCAAAAACGTACCAAAAATATATTGTATTTGTATGTTTTGCATTTGTATTATGCAAGAAACGGATATCCAAGAAAAGGATAAAAATCAAAGCAAAAACGACAAAACCGAGCATGAGAACGGAAAGACCGTGAGAAGTCAAAAAGAAAAAGTCAAAGTCAACAAAAAAGTCAAAGTCAAAGTCAACCCCGGGAAGTGGCATTGGAAAAAGCATCGAAAACCGAACCCGAAAACCTAAATTGTTAAAAGTGGGCCCACCCGTACCCACCTAGTAGGCCCGGGTCAGCCCACTTATATATTACTGTAGGTCTCAGCCCTAGATAGATCTTTTAAGCCTGTGAAGGATATAAATTACTAATGTAATCAAAAGTAACTCTGTGAGAGACTCTAACAAAACAATCTATTGTTCACGCGGAAAATAAACAATAGTGCTAAAGAAGAATTACTAAAAAACAATACTTTGATCCTCTATGGATCTTTTCTATTAATCGTAAAACTGTTTCTCGATTGTTCAGTCTTCTCTCAAGCCTAAACCATGTGGTTTCATTTATAGGTATGAAACCCTAAACTAATTCTCCTAGAATTACGTTTGCATGAGTCTATCTATTATTTCTCATGTCTATCCATACTAGAACTTATCCCAGAGTCACTACGTTACTCTACCAGGACTAATAATATAACCAGCAGGAACTATATACCTGCCAGTAGGAACTTTAATACTAACAGTAGCAATTACTCTACCAGTAGGAACTACATACCTACCAGTAGGAACTAATAAATACAAATATACCTAACAATCCTCCCCTAAACTGGAATTTGACATAGTTAACTTCCAGTTTCCTAGATAGATCTTCAGTCTTTAAAGCTTTGAGGATTGAAACAGCAACACAAACAGCAGCAGCCAAATTGATTGACCTTTAAACATCTTTAACTCTTCAATCTTTAATCAGCAACCAACTTTGGACCACCTCAGCAACATCCATCAATTCAGGGTTACATACGATTCTCATCACATCCCATGGTGTGTTAACTCCGGGGAGAGGTGAATCATAGAAAGTAAATGGATTTGATGAAGCCTTTACCAAGTAGCCATTAACTCTTGGGCTAGCCAATCTTTTGGGTCCTATAAAAAGGAATGCCATGGAAGATTGGAACCATTTTCAACCACTCCAAACTTGAATCATAGTGGGTTGAGTACTATATGACTTTGGGCAAGTCATCACAGCCATAAACGGATTTGGATAGCCTTTACCACATAGCCGTTTGCTTGTGGGCTAGACAATCCTTGGGACCCAGAAAGGGTTACTCTCATGGTGGATTGCAAACCATCTCAACGTATTGGTACATGAAACATTGGTCAATTGAGAGACCCTATAGTTTTAAGCAAACCATTATAGCTATATCAATTCATTCTGGTACAAGACCTGGGAATTGAAACCAAAACTCAATTAGTTCTAGCCCGAAGGCCTGGAAATTGAGAGCCATGGTTCAATTATTTCTAGCCATAAGACCTGGGAATTGATACCCATAATGATGTTGCACCCCAAAAGAGAAACTTTGAAAACAAGGTGCCATATAACCATTTTGCACCAAAATATTGTATCACATGAAAACAAATTTTGAGCCAAAAAAAGGATTGAAGCTCAGTGGCATATCAGAACATTGTGATGCCATCCAAAAACCTCAAAAACCACAAAAACCATCCAAAAGCACCTGTAACAATCAAAACTATACATACCAAAAGAAACAGAGTATATACAAGATAGTAACATTGTACCAGACTTATGCAGAGGGAACATAAGAAGCAAGCTGATTCTTAATGAATTGAATCAGTTGCACAGCATATGTCATGTCATTCCCTATACCATCTATCTCCACTTCCAACTTATGCTTCAGCATCTTCTTCATGAGTGAAGCAGAGAGAGGATATGGTGTATCTGCAAACATGTATAAGATCTTGCCAGTAAATGTTTCTAGCACATGAACACCAGAAAATGGAAACAATTTCCAGCTATGGATAACCCACTCCTGTTGATCATTCCAAACTTCAACACTTGAACCACCAGTAGTAGACTCAAACAAAACATGAAGATCTCCCCACAAAATCATTCCTGTACCAGCTAGAGGGTTGACTTCATAATGCTTAACAACCATTCCATATAACTTAGACAGATCCTGTCTATCAAGCAAGTGCAGAATCTCTCTAAGATGAGTAAAGTATTTGGAAGATTTATCAGTGAAGTATAAAGCATTGACATCACCCAAGCCAGTAGGAACAACTTCCCATGCAGCAAATGCATGCCAAAAAAAAGGGTTGGTATTATCATCAGAATCATCAGAGTCATCATCACATAAAACGTTAATGAAGAATGTATCAGGAGCAGTCAAATCCACTTCAGAAGATGACATCTTTCTTTACCCAAGGGATTTCCTCCTTTGTATATACTGTCTTAATACCAGCAGCGAGGGATTGATTTCTTGTTCTAGGCCGATGTTCTCGGACTAACAGTAGGTGGGAGTGAAAAAAACCAGATGGTGGTTATAGGAGAGTAACAGACGGTTGTTATTGATGTATCAGAGTAACATCAGGCTAGGATGAAGTGCTTAGGTGAGTGTGGGAGGATGAAGCAGGTGAACACATGAAGTATCACAAATGGATTGGCGATCATCAGGTGTAACACAGCAGATGTGGTCTTGAAGCAGCAAGGAGGAACTGAAGTCTTTGGAGTTCAGGGATTTAGCCTTCTTTGAATTACGGTTTGTTCTAAATATGCTCCTTGTATTTTAACGAGACCTCTTAGGTGTTGTATTGCAGATTAGCAAGAGCATGTCTGACCTTGTCAAATCATCTTTTGAGTTGATCATTCAGAAATGGACCTCACATTTTGTTTCATTGTGTAGGCCTGTTGTGTGTGTAGAGGGAGGAGATTTGGTTTTTGACAATGGTTCTCATATAATCTCTATGTTGTGCATATCATTCTTTTGGCTTATTTCTCCTTATCTTGGAACCTTTGCAGACAGAAACTGGTTTCTCCTTTCGCAATAGAGTATCCATCCTTGCTACAAAGATGTCCTCATTTACATCAGGACCTAACAAATCAGCAGAAAGAACTTGGTTAGCATGAACCTGACTCATTATCTCATTACAATCAGCATTCGTGTAATATTTTGCAGACTTCAACACATCCTTTTATCTTTTCTGCTTTTGCTCTTCTCTTTCTTTTGCCTACTCAGCTTGTTCTTCCTCATATAGTCTCCTAGCAGCTTCGGCTCCTAACTGTCTCCACCTCTGTCTGAATGATCTTTATCTGTAACTGTAGGTTCTTCCTCTACCATAGGGGACTTTCCCTTGTCAGAAGGAGCATCAGTAGGACAGATGATCCACCAGCAAAAGCATCAGAGGGAGTGGATGAACTAGGAGGAATATCATCCGCATTGGAACCACTAGTAGGAACAGCTGAATCAGCAGCAGCAGTAGCAGCTGCCTTGGCCAGCTTAATGAGAGGATCAACATCCTGCTCATTCCTCTGTCTTCTTATGTCAGATTCCTGTCTAATCAAACTTCTCTTCTCCTTTTAGTTATCTCAACTCCTTAACCTTCTTAGTACCAATGTTCCATCAAACATCCTTATACACAGCTTGTGAGCTTTGAGATCAGATGCTTGAGAATCTATTTTATGCACAAGAGATACTAGAGAACACAAAGCTGTTAGTTTATCAGGGTCCTCAGCACCTCCTGAGGTGGTACCTGCAGGTGGAGCTTCAGTGGACCTTGGAGGTGAGATATCAACGGAACCTCCAAATACATCATCTTCCACATATGTGGAAGTGGATTGTTTAGTTTTAGATGCATGAGGTCTGGAAGAAGATGCAGGGTTAGGATCTAAAAAAGGACCCTGCTCATTCTCTTGAGCACTAGCAGGAATGGTGGTTGGTCTAGGTGGTGATGATGCCTGATCAAGGGAGTGTGCAGGTTCAGTCAAAGTCTCAGGTTCAGCCTCTCTTGAACTTTCACCCGCTATAGCAGGTTGAGCAGGAGGAAGCATTGTTGCCAAGAGTAGCATAGAGTCCCCATGAAAATTGAGCCTCATATTTGCAAACATCTTACTGGTTAGCTTAAAAGCATGATACTGTTTGAATCCTAGTTTCTAATGTTTACATCACTTTGTAGAAATCTAGGAAACATAAAAAACTTTTTAGGATGTAATGTTGGTAACCATTCCTTTAATGATTATAGCTTGACCAGTTAAACTTTCTTCCATCAGTTAAACATATAAGAGCTAGTAAGCCAAAGTAAACTTCCAAATGATCCAATACCAGAATTTGGGGCTGAAGACATGCATGAGTGTAGTGGACATGAAACTCTATTGAGGTGAGAATTTATTCTTATGGTAAGGTCTCAGTTTCACTTCAGTGGATATCCCCATAGTTTTTCCATCCCTAAATAAATGTCAGCAGCATGTAAGTCTCAACCCCCCCCCCTTAATCATTAGGTAAGTTGACTCTAACTAGCACAATCCATGCGAGCAATCACTAACTGCATCTCCGTATCCTCCAACTTCTTCTTCAAAGTTGCATTTCCCCCACTCTTTAGAACCTTCAACCTCTCAACCACATTACTCAGTCTTTTCAACATTACCTAAGTCATGATCAAGTATCTCTCTCTCTTTTTCCCTGATCTTATTCTTTGATTTTAGAAGAGCAATCTAAGTTTGGCATGTTCCCAGCTCAGCTTCCGTGACTCTAGATAGTGCACGAGACGCCTATAAATCATGTCTCAATGCCCAAGGTGCCAATCCACCGACATAATATGAGTCATGAGCAGAAGATGGCTCTCCTACCTCAAATACACCCCTTGGAAAGTCGCGAACAGCATAAGGCCTTTGGGTAATAGTCCCAAAAGTGTCCTCAGGTGCAACGTCGGCCTCCTTTTCCTCTGACTCGGAATCGGATGATACAGAATCAGATGACTCCACAATAGGTGGCTCAGAATCAGAAGACTCGTCTCTAGGTGGCGGGGTTTGGTCACCCTCCATCTCATAAGGAAAGATCAACTCAGCATCGTCATCGAGCTCAATCTCAACTTCTTTGTCTTCAATATCCTCATTATTAACACCTTCATTTACACCATCATTCTCCTCTAACCAACCAATCATAACACCGGGCTGATGTGGGTCAACATGTGGGGCAAATTGATTCACAAGCCCATTATTCGGTTCTGGTTCTTCTTCCGGATCTTCTTTCGAGTTTTCTTCATCATCACCATCATAATCAACTAAATCAACGTCGTCCGGAATGTCAACCATTTCGTTGGGATCATGGATATCCACAACTTGGTTCGGCTCGGGAACAACTGGGTTCACTTCGGGAATAGCTTCGTTCGGTTTGTTAAGAGGGTTAGGGTTCTTCATGACAATCCGCGTCGTATAAATATCTCGTATTAGTATTAAAATAATCACATAATCAACATTTATATTCAAAATAAATGAAAATCTCATATTACCACATATATATATATATATATCGATAAATAAATCCTTCTCATTCTTGTCCCGTCGGTAATTCGGAGATTTCTATTGCACCGTTATAGTCAAAAGATTTCAAAAATTCTTTCGTTCATTTTTCTTTTTGAAAATCTTTTGTTCTTTATAACTTAAGCTCTTGATACCAAACTGTAACACCCTCAATTCAGCTTGGTCAGCGGAAGGGTCCAATGGTATTACGTCGTACCATAATAACTCAAATCATAGAAAACGACTCAAAAAAGAGGCGTTTTGAGAAAATTTCATTCATTTGAGTAAAATAAAGTTTACATCACGGTCCCAATAAGTTTAACAACATCGTACAACATTTTACAAAACATTTTCAAATGAATAATTATTTAGTGGGCCTTCATATCTCCATCGGCGAATTACCTTCAAGGACCTGAGATAAAACATGCTAAAAGTCAACAATAATGTTGAGTGAATCCATAGAGTTTATATATATAAATAATAATAAATTTCCAAACACAAGTATCGTTTTTCAATATTCATCTGGATATAACAATGTGGCCAAACAAAGTTATATCGGGGGATTATTATAAGCCTCATGACATCGAACCTTACCATATATTCAATATATTGCCCACTATACACTCTCGCTATAAGTGTATCTTATTCTCTATACAACGCATCCGTTGTGTCATTTTTCCCGACACAAGACGATAGCTAGTCGTCACGGATCGGAGGTGGTAGCCTCCAAATAGTACTATTTCATGTATAAGCGTATGCCTTTTTCCCGGCAATTAACAATTCATGATTTCCGCGGGTCTTTTATCTAGCGAGTTAAGCTAACTTATAATAATCAAGGCTACTAGCATACATTCGGGTCCCTTGTGTTCTATTTTAAAAACAAGCATGTTATCTCCCTCGCGGGTTTCTAAAACAATTAAAGTGTAAAAATGCGAGGCTATGAACTCACTTGATAATATCGGAAGAAAATAGCGGCGATAGACGAACTTGGACGTCGGCACGTAATCACCCGGAACCTATACAAAATGTATGGGTCTTAGGTTTCTAGTCGATAAAATAAAATTCACAATTTAAATACGTATATATACATGTATCTTATATGATGATCAACAATTTATAATTCCCCAAGTTTTATTCTCATAGTCTTCTATGTGTTTAACATGTACTAACTTAGCTCATTTTTCACTAGTTGTTACCAATTTTGGTCCAAAGGCCCGATAGGCCCATTTATGAGTCCATTAAGTAATTTAGTCCATTTTATAAGTCCAAGACCAGATCTTAACCCATTAATTGGGCCCAAGTGGGTTGGGTCCAAAGTTAAGTCCAATAGGTCCATTCATATACATTGGGCCTAATGGCCCAATATGGTCATATAGTCCATTTTAAGCTTGTTTATGAGTTTATAGTAAATTTTCGGGTTCTCGATGTCGGGTTAAGTTTATTATCAGTAGGTTCATCATACAAAAGTTCCCAAAAGTGGGTCCTACCATCTCGGGTTTTAGTCGCAAAAACGCTTTACAAATTTTAGTATTGATATAGACGTAAAAAAAATTATATGTTTATGCTTACAAAAATAGTTGTATCTTTCAAACCATAAATGATATACTTATAAAATTTATATTCCTAGTTTCATTTTTAAATGTACATTATAAATTATAAGTCATTTTTATACTTATTTTAAGTAAATATATAATTAAGGTCACTTCATTATACAAAGGTCAAGTTGGCATTTTTGGCTGAAAATTCACTTTCACCATTTTTGATGCCATTTTCAAACCATAATGAATTGGTTGATCATCCAATTGGTACAGAACCTACATGATTTTATCTAGGTCTCATAGTTTTAGGTTTTTAACCAACTCAGTACGCAATCATGACTTTTTATACGTTCTGTCTAGCAAGGTCAGATTTGATGTCTTTTGGTAAAATGGTCATAACTTGGTCAATTTTCACTTTCCATTGAGTATCCAATTAGCCACATTATCATCACTCAATTCTCTACAACCTAGGTAAATCAAATCAAGTCTAATACTTATGTAAAAATCCAGAACTTACTGTTTACAACAGCCCTAAATTTCTAATGAGTTCTAGCAAGTTTTAATGGTTGATTTAGTCATTTCTTACCTAGATCTATACATGCATGAACCATTTTATTACTTGATCATCATTTACAATACATGTACATACATAAAATGAAATCAAAATAAACTTAAACAAGTCTCATTAAATCTTTTACCATAAGAAAAGTGTAGACAAGATCACAATGATCAAACAAAGACAAGATTGATGATAGGCTTCAACCTCCAAGTTATTCTCCACCCAAATTACTTTTGTCACCATTTTTATTTACCCATTGCCATGTCCATTTTATTTTTTGTGCGAAAACGTAGGAAATAACGAGGGGATTCGGAAAATATAAGTTGTTCGGATTGCATGTAATTTTTCCGGCGACCACGGCGGTTTCCGGCGGCGGTGGCGGTTTCCGATGACCGGAAAAGTTTTCCGGTGGTGGTGGTGGAGCTAGAGAGAAAGTGTGTGTTTTATTTTATAAAAATGAAGGAAATGAGGAAGTAAACTTCCTTATATATGTCTTGCACTAGTTTGGACTTTTGACAATAATAGTCCTCCCCTCTTTTCAAAAATTAGTTTTTGACACATGAACTTTTTACTTAAATAAAAATCAACTATCGTGGCTCGGGATTAAACTTCCAAGACCATTTTTATTTTCCGTTACACTTTTATTTTAATTTCTAACATTTAATAAAATATGTACATTTTAAAACATCAGTTCGGCTCAAGACAAGGAACAAAGACGACGTTTGTAAAAATAATAAATTTCAAATTTCCATTTGAAATAAAATACGAAATAATTATTTATGACAAATAAAATTTTAAATGTCGACGTTTGTTATGAAAACTCACAAAATAAAACGAATGCAACAAAATTATTTCTACGGCATTTTTGAAAATATAAACGTCGATGCCTTACGTAGAATTCGCCGGTTCTTTGTAAACGTCGCGTAATTTACGAATGTAAGCCCTAATTCTCCCGGTTAGTCGTGAGTTCATATCTCAACATAAAAATGAAAATTATAATTAATACTTCCGAAATAAATAACGATCTGAAATTGACGGATTGTCACATGCTTGTTAAGAAATTTCTAAACCCATTTGGATTTTGTTGAAACGCCCCGAGGACTCGAACAACCTGCATGTTTTAATATATATCTTTCGACTACTTTATAGGGTAATTTATATAATGGTTTTAGGAGATGTTTACATGTATCCTTTCTACATAATATAAAGTAACCAAGGGCCTACACCACGTTTTCTTTCTAATTTTCTGTCGCATATAAGCAGAAGTTTTAGACCACTGTTGTGTCACCATAAAATTATTATTTTATACTTCCTTACAAATGAAGTTTACAAGTTGTATTCATACAGGTTTTTAAAAGAACATCACATGTGTTACTATAAAATATTACCCACATGGCCACTATTTTTCTTTTCCTTTCTCTGGTTCTGGTTTGGGTCGAGTGCATATAGTGGTTTCAGAACCAGTTGTGGTGTCTTTTGTTTCTTCACTCACGCACCCTTTGTAATATATATGTATGTGTTTCCTTCTTATTCACAGTATATGCACATGCATGTATACTAATATAGTACCAATATTACCATGACCTACATCCTTTTTTTTCTCTGGTCTATGTCGCAGCCCACACTGGGTTTTATCACCACTGTCGTGGCTTCTTGTTCCTCCTAACTCACTTTAATATATATATATATATCTAGTTCTCCCATTAAAACCCACCTGGTACCCGACTGGAACACTTGGGTTATGAGGTCTTCAATCATTAAATCACAAGGACATTTGGTACGTTTGAGATGACCTAACAGCGGCTGCTGTGGTCATTTCTTTTTGCAGTGCAATAGCAGCGACAAGCAGCGGCTTGTGTGGCTATTGGCACACATTGGTTGCGTCTCGAGCGGTGTTGAGTTTGCCAATGTGTAAATCTTGTATTAGTACGAGTCGCGCGCATAATCGGTTTGCCCCTTTACCATATCACCTGTGACGTGCCCACAGTGGAAAAGCCTCGGGTGATTCATCGTGGGTCACTTGGTCATGGCCATGCTATAGGTCGACGTCACATTATAACAAGTATTTAACACGTAAGTCCTGGTCCTTACTCATCCCCATAGCGCCAATCTTTTATAAATCACGAATCGAGTGTTAAGCTTTGCATGTTAAGGTGGTCGTATAGTTCTTGTGTGATTTGTTTCTTGTTTCATGTTTTTTACGTATAATTTCAGTATAGAACGACAAAGGCTCAACTGCGTACGGTTACAAAGATTCATGCATGGGTCGCATCATGCATGTCGTGTGCTACTACAAAGTGAAGGGTTTATATAAACATGAAATTAAAAGAATGACTTACGAGGGTCCAAGCTTGTTGAAAGATGGTGAGAGCGAAAGATGGTGGTAAGATTTGAACTTGTTTGATACTCTTCCTAAAGCCGACGTCTACCTAGCTCTTGTACTCAACGAGCTTGAACTTGAATTGTATAGTTTACTCAGTGTTTTTAGATTTTTGTTATAATACATTTGTTCCTGAATGGTTTTGATTTATAATCGAAGTCTTTAGTTGATCACAGATAAGTTACATGTGAATGGTCCTATGTTACTATTGAATCATAGTGGCTTTCTCTAATACTGTTAGTCATCATATCTCTTCTCTAATACTGTTAGGACATCTTACTATTAAGGCATCTCTACTATTCTTGCATTTAAATTTTGAATTTGAATCAGGTGTATGATACGTAACATGCAATTGTAAAGAATCTTTTAAATGATGAAAGTAGTAGGGTAATGTTGTAAGTTTTGTGATGATAATGTTTTATCATTATTGTATTTTTGTTTTCCATACATTTTCATATGTATAGATATATATTTGTATAGTTTATTTTGTCCTTGTTGAATTAATATTAAGTTGTCATATTCATTAAGTTATATGTAGGCGGTTTTTTATAAAGTGCTACAAGTAAATGCTCTCGTTTCACAAAGGTGAATTAAATATGATTTTTATCGTTACTCGTTCTAAAATACCCTTTTAGTCATAGAGTAAAAATAGTGATATTCTCGTGCAAATTAAACTTTTTATGACAAAAATAATGCGTTGATGACCATAAGATGACTTCTCGTTGAAAGTTTCTGGTAAACTTGCAAACTTGCATTACATGACTTTTACTTAACGCAATGAGAATCAAAATTTTCTTACGAGGTGTTACACAATAGATCTATTTAATGCATTAGTGTTCACCCCATTATAAGGCAATTGACGGTTCATGAAATAAGGGACTTCGACAATAGCAACTTATGCGGAAATTATTTTGTAATCGGGTCAAGCATACCATAAATCATATGTGTTCGATTTATAAAACAAACATGTATCCCCTTCGCGGGTTTAAAACATTTAAAACAATTCAAAAGCGAGGCTATGAAATCACCTTAAGCAAAGATCCAATCAATCAATTCAACAAGCGTAAGTAAACTTCACGTCTCAACCGCGACCTATATAATACATATATAGCGGCACGTGACTAATTGTATATTAGATCATATAATGCATACTTGCATTTATACATATATATACATATCACTATTACGTATATATAATCATAAACTAAAATCTCCAAGTGTGACGCAAAACATTTCGCTTGACACACTCGATCAATATTACATCGTTTCTTACAAAGTTTCCAATTTTAGAAAGCTTGCCGAAAGTAAGGATAATATAATTCAAACTTAACAACTCATCATATTTTAACTAATATTACA
This sequence comes from Tanacetum coccineum, assembly GCA_026074375.1. Taxonomy (NCBI): domain Eukaryota; kingdom Viridiplantae; phylum Streptophyta; class Magnoliopsida; order Asterales; family Asteraceae; genus Tanacetum; species Tanacetum coccineum. The sequence continues at coordinate 14,083 of BQNB010029369.1, read as the reverse complement.
AACCCTTTACTTGTTATAAGTTGTATTCAAATGTTTACGCAAGTTTGACTTTCAAAAGTCAAACTTTGTAGTTGACTTTTTAACCCAAAATTACCGAAACTTGACTTGGCCGTAAAACGTTTGTTTTTAATCGTTACAAGACCCATTTTATATTGAAACATAGATTATGACATCCTCTGTCATATTGAAAAGCCTAATTTAGATTTTAAAATTTTCTCGACACGCTATGGTCAAGTCAAACTTTCTGGTCAACAAAAGTCAACCCAAAGTCATACAAAAACCTATTTTTGACAAAATCCAACCATTCCAACATATTTAACTATCCTAATAACATGTACAAAAAATATCAAACATATTTTCATACTTGATTTATACTTTCAAATCAATTTGCACTTGAATCATCTAGCTAAAATCACATATATGTAATAATCATCAAATAAATCAAGACATAAACATAACTAGAAGCTCACAATGCAATAACAAAGATCAAATTTGGTTTCCCTTTTGGTCTTGAAATTGGACGAACCACAAAGACCCAAACAAAACCCCTTTTTAATCAAACCAACACTTTACAACAACAATCTAACACTAGTAAACACTTCCTTATACACTAAATCACCAAGAACACACCAAAAATCTAACTTTTAAAATACTTTGTGCATGTAAGGCTTCTTTAGTGGGATTTGTAGAGTTTTGAACAAGGATTAAAATGGTTTAAATGGATTGTAATGTGTGTGTGAGTTCGAACGGGTACAAGGAGGAGGAGGGAGGAACAAGTGGAAATTTTGTAATGAAAATCAAATGTGTATGTATACTAGTATATATAGGATTTAACTTTGAGATATTGGAAACTTTAACCCTTCCCTTCTCAAGTCCTTGCAAAGTTAATACAAAACGGTTATATTTTCGTTACTTACTTGACTAAAACACAATTTATCAATTTCGTAAATATTTTTAATTTCGTCCCACTAAATATAGCTTGAAACCTTTATTAAAACGTTAAACCTTCCAAAATAGTTTTAATTAAAACCTTAATTAAACCGATAAACCTCGTAAAACACTACCTTTAAACACAGTTTTTACAAAAACTCGGGGAAACGACGTAAAATGCAAAAATGACATATTTACGCTCTCGGAGCATAAGAATAAATTTCCTGGCCTTCTTAAACACTAAAGACAAATAGAAACTAAATCACGTGAATAAATTCACCAATACAATGGAAATTTCTCCCATCAACCAACATACGTCTCTATCTATCTATACCAATTATTTTACGAATTAAACGCGTACGCTAGCAAGCGAGAGCGTGTCTAGAGATTAGACGCGTGTTGACCTTGAAACACACACAGATCTCTTATTTACGTATAAGAATATAATCGTCGTAGTTCAGGATAAACGTTGACCTGAAATTCGGGTTGTTACATTCTCCCCACCTTTAGGGAGTGACGTCCCGGCACTCAGCACGTCGTATCCACCTTCTTTGCTTCGTCCTTACTTATAAAGAGACGGGGGTACTTTTTCTTAATCTGATCCTCACATTCCCAAGTAAATTCTGGACCTCTTTGCTAATTCCAACGAACTTTAACAATAGGTATCCGACTTTGCTTCAGTCGCTTAACTTCCCTATTAACAATCTCTACCGGTTCCTCAATCATGTGCAACTTATCATCAGGTTGAATCTCTTCCATCAGAACAACAACATCACCTTTCGCTAAACACTTTTTGAGATTCGAAACATGAAAAGTGCTATGAATTCCCTTCAACTCTTCGGACAATTCCAAAGTATAAGCCACATGACCAACTCTAGCCAAAATCTTGAATGGCCCAATATAACGTGGACTTAACTTTCCGCGCTTCCCAAAACGCACATCGCCTTTCCATGGTGATACCTTGATTAATACCATGTCACCAACTTCAAACTCTAACGACTTAAGTCTCTTATCCGCGTAACTTTTCTGGCGACTATGAGCAGTTAACAAACGGTTCTTAATCTGTACAATCTTCTCATTCGTATCACGGATCAACTCTGGACCGGTGAGTTGGCTATCCCCAACCTCACTCCAACATACAGGCGATCTACACTTTCTTTCGTACAAAGCTTCATATTGTGCAGCCTTAATACTCGCATGATAACTATTGTTGTATGAGAACTCAACCAATGACAAATGGTTATCCCAACTACTTCCAAAGTTAATCACACATGCACACAACATATCTTCTAGCGTTTATATTGTCCTTTCACTTTGACTATCTGTTTGAGGACGGTAAGCAGTACTCATATCTAAATTAGTCCCCAACGCTTCCTGAAGCGATCTCCAGAAATTAGACGTAAAGTGGCTATCTTAATCTGAAATAATCAAAACGGGTACACCATGCTTACACACATTTTCCTTCAAATATAGTCATGTGAGTTTCTCCATACTATTCATCTTCTTCATTGGTAGGAAATGAGCTGATTAGGTTAGTCGGTTGACAACAACCCAAATTGTATCATACCCACTCGACGTTCTCGGCAAACCACTCATAAAATCCATATTAATTCTTTCCCACTTCCAAACTGGAATCTTAGGTTGTTGTAGCAATCTAGACAGTTTTTGAGGCTTAGCTTTTACCTTCGCATAAGTTAAACATTTACTAACATACGTAGCGATATCAGCTTTCAAATTCGGCCACCAATACAACAACTTCAGATCTTGGTACATCTTGTCTGATCCCAGACGGATAGAATACTTAGACTTATGCGACTCTTGCATAACCAAATTCCTCAATCTACTGTATTGCGGTAACCAAACACGATTCCCAAAACAACGTGTTCTATCGGGGTGAAACTCGAATATCGGCTTAATCAATCTCCCCAAATTCTCCTTTCTTACATACTTCTTCTTCATCGCTTCCTTCTAAGCTTCATGAATATGCTTTGGTAGATTATTATGAACAGTCATCATCAGGGCTCGAACACTTAATGGCTTATCTCTTACCTTCTGACTTAAGGCATCAGCCACAACATTCCCCTTTCCAGGATGATACTGTATCTCACAGTCATAATCACTCAGCAACTCAATCCACCTTCGTTGTCTTAAATTTAACTCTTTCTGATTCAAGATATATTGTAGGCTCTTGTGATCGGTGAAAACCACACACTTCGTTCCATACAAATAATGTCTCCATAATCTAAGAGCGAAAACAATGGCTCCTAACTCCAAATCATAAGTAGCGTAATTCTCTTTATGGACCTTTAATTGTCTAGAAGCATATGCTATCACCTTTTCTCCTTGCATCAATACGGCTCCATAACCTTTAAGAGATGTGTCATAATACACCACGAAACCTTCTGTTCCCTTGGGCAAAGCTAAGATTGGTGCACTACACAACTTCTACTTTAACGTTTGAAAAGCTTCTTCTTCTTCACTTCCCCATTCATATTTCTTATTCTTTTGAGTCAACTTAGTCAGTGGCTTAGAAATTAAAGAAAATCCTTTGATAAACCTTCGATAATAGCCAGCCAAACCAAGAAATTATCTCACCTCCGTTGGCGTCTTCGGAGCAGTCCAACTCTTAATGGCTTCAACCTTTACAGGATCAACATGAACACCACTACGATCAATCACATGACCCCGAAATTGTACCAAATCTAGCCAAAAATCACACTTTAAAAACTTAGCATACAACTTATCCTTCTTAAGCAACTCTAAAACAATCTTCAAATGCTTCTCGTACTCTTTTTCGTCCTTTGAATAAATCAAAATATCATCAATGAACACTATGACAAACTTATCAAGATAAGGCTTGCATACTAGGTTTATCAAGTCCATAAACACAGCAGGCACATTAGTCAATCCAAACGGCATTACTTGAAACTCAAAGTGACCATATCGAGTTCTAAATGCAGTAATTGGAATGTCTTCCTCTTTAATACATAACTGGTGATATCCTAATCGCAGATCGATCTTATAATACACGCTAGAGCCTTGCAGTTGGTCAAATAAATCGTCAATTCTTAGAAGAGGATAATGATTCTTGACAGTCAACTTGTTCAACTCGCGATAATCTATAAACATTCGAAAAGATCCATCTTTCTTCTTCACAAACAAAACTGGTGCTCCCTACGGCGATGAACATGGACGAATAAATCCTTTCTCCAGTAACTCTTTGAATTGTACCGACAACTCCTTCATCTCGGACGGTGCTAATCTATACGGTGCTCGTGCAACAGGTGTAACTCCCAGCACTAGATCAATTTAAAACTCAACTTGCCTCAGTGGTGGTAGTCCTAGTAACTCCTCAGGAAAGTCTTGAATCATAGGCACGTATTCCAATTGTTTCTCCTTTGACTTCTTCTCTATTACGTATGCCAAGAACAAATGACAACCTGGCTCGACGTACTTACAAGCCTTAATACACGAAACGATCTTCAATCGCGACATACCTTTGTTACCTTCGACTATCAACGACTTGTTCCCATATGGTATAGGAACAATCTTCTTGCCATAAACGATAATAGCATCGTTCTTGACCAGCCAATCTATACTGATTATGATATCGAACGTACCAAGCTCAATTAGCACAAGATCAATTTCGAAAACATGGTTCACTAAACTCAAAGTGCATCCTTTCAAAACAGTGTTCGTACCAACTACCCTTCTGTCAATTAATTCTACTTCATAACTATCCTCTATCTTAATCGGTTTGATATCAAGTAATGACCTAAATCTAGTGTTCACAAAACTCTTATCTGATCCCGAGTCAAATAAAACAGAAGCATAGCGATTATTCAGCAGAAACGAACCAGTAACCACATTCGGACCCTTCGGCTCAGCATCCTTAATAGCATAAGTTCGACCACAAACATCTCTAACTTTTTCTTGCTTAACCTTCTTTGAACATCGGTTCCTAGTATGACCTTGTTCACCACAATCATAACAAGTAGGAATAGATGGAGTGTTAGCACCTGTCGCAACACTCTTCTCCTTACAGTACCTCGACTTGTGTCCAACCTTCCTACACTTATGACACTTGATCATATAGGGACCAACATGACGAGAGAAACAATGTTCACACCAAGGAAGTTTCCCATTAGTAGGAGCAGTAACCATAGCTCACGCATTACCTTGATTTTGGTTATTTTGCAAAGCTTGACATGAGTTATCCCTTTGATTTCCCTTACCACTACTACTTCCACCTTGAAGACTTTCCCACTTTCGCTTCTTTCCCTTAAGAATCCTATCATTTCTAGCTTGCGATTTCTGGTCCATCAGCTTATGAGCCATACACACAGCTTTGTTCAAATCAGTAAGCATAGACGATGTCACTTCACCTTTGATGTTATTAGTCAACCCTCAGATATAGGCATCAATTTTCACCCTCTCTGGTTCAACCATTCTCGAACACATCAATGCAAGCTCATTGAACCTCTAAGTATACGCTACAATGTCATACTCTTTAACCTTTAAACTCCACAACTCATGCTCTAAACGTTGGATTTCTTCTATCGGGCAATACTCAGCAGTCATCAATTGCTTCATCTCAGTCCAAGGCATTCGGTTCACAGTCCCCAAACCCAAGGTTGCAATCTTAGAATTCCACCAAGTTAAAGCCAGAACTTCCAATATAGCAGCAGCAAACTTCACCTTCTTATTCTCTGCACATTCACTGACTCCAAAAGCACTCTCAGTTTTCTTGAACCATCTTTGCAATCCGATCGCTCCTTCAATCCTATGAAAGATAGTAGGATTGCACTTCATAAACCTAGTAAAAGTGCACTCACGAATAGGAGGTGCAGTGTCTTGACCTCGCACTGGCCCAGATCCACTAGCATCATTCCTGACTTTCGCTTTCCTTTCCCGCTCAGCAGCAATAGCGGCATCAACACTATCCTTGATCATTCGACGCATAGCATCTTGAGTCATAGGTGCAGACTTTCGAGGCATGATTCTGTACATCATACAGAAAACAATCTGATAAGCATTCATAACATGATATACTCATAACATGATACAATGACAAATCAATCACAACCACAGTCCGCCACATCAAGTAGTAATCAAAAGATAGTCATTCATTTTTCATCACAAAGAGTTAATACATAGTTTCATTGTGTCATAAAATGATACAAATCATTACAACTAATAGCATCAATTCTACTAACTGAGAACTCAGTTTAGTGATTACACAACAAAAGAAACTACAATTGAAATTAGACTACTAAGATGATTTCTCTTCACGACTCCTTCAGCGATGAACTCTCCACATCTTCAACAGGAACATTAATAGCTTCATTCGGTCTTTCTTCAAACACAAATCCCATATGAATCATCTCTTGATAGAACTCATGAGCTTGAACTCTAGTCTAATAAAGATCTCTCTCGACTCATTCATTTTGCATACGAAGGAATGTGTTGCTCAACCTTGCTTCTTTCAGTTCCTTCTTCGACTTCTCACACTCAGGTTTCTCTTCAGCACTACCGAGCTTTCAACCAACTTCTCCATTGCAGTCATTCCTTATTCCACACTAGAACGCACTTCATTACCCAAGTCTAGAATCAACTTACCATAGAACTTATCCTTTGTCTTTCCTTTCTTCTCGACCAATGCATGCGCCATCTCGCGTCCATACATACGTCTAGAAAGATTAATGATCCGACCAAAAAGAGAGTTAATATCCCGTCTCATGAGACCAGGCAGTAAACTATCATCATTCTCTCAAGAAATAGCGGCAGTAGACGATTTACCTATCTCATAGACACTAACAGGAACATTCTCATCTTCAGGCTCAATCGGGTTCTCAACCTCAATTTCTTCATTAGGTTCAGATTTAGAAATAGGCAGCGAAGGATTAAGAGAATCTGTCTCTTCATAAGGATACGTTAACTCAGGCTCATTTTCATCTGCCTCAATGTCGACTTCTATATCATCTTCTTCCTCAAATTCTTCTTCTTTCGGTTCCTCGTCTTCATCCACTAAGACAGGCTCGTAAACAATAGGCACATCATCGTGTTGATTCGGCTCAACAACAGGCACATCATCATCATGATCAGGAGGAATCTCATTCACCATGATAATCTAGAAAATATCATACAATACTTACTTAATAGTGTACCACTTCTTATTATCATTCGATAGCGTACCACTATTATCAAAATAACAGTTCGCATCAAAGCGCAACAATAACAAATTCATAATTCACGACCTCTTGAATCCAAATATATATCGATTATACTTCAAACATATGTAAAGATAGTTATCATATAATCGCATGACATTTAATGCATACAACACATGCACAAATAAACCAACGTATAATCACTTTATGCATCCAACACATGCATAGCTTATCCAATTACAATGCATAGTTAAGTAAATGGAACAAACTTTTTAACCAATTATACTTATAATACATACGTACATATATTTACACATAGCAATTAACAAATACAACTTACATGCGACCAATGGCAACGAGGAGTCTTAGAATGCGTGTAGAGCGTTATAGTTTAGGTTTTTCAAAAGACTCGACTCATTTCTTTATACCCTTATAATCTTAATATCACTTTGACATTTAAAACAATTACAAAATCTGAGTTTTGAAAACAACCTAGTTCTCTATAACCGGAGCACTGTAACACCCCGCCCAATCGACCATTGGGTTGCGTAGTGGAAATGAACAATTGGGGGTTACTAAATAGCATCCATCACTACGAATATAGAAAACGACCTTAAATAAGATGTTTAAACAACATGTGTTCCATATTATTCAGAGTTAAAATGCGTAGGTCCACACAAGATCGTAACCAACATCTAGTACAACATTTGAAAAACAATTGGTCAAATAAAAGACATAGTTTTTATGACATCACAAAAGACATTGTTTTTGAAAGATCGAAACACACAAGAAGTCTTTCCTTAATATCCACCATCATACACACACGACACCTCCACGCCATCATTGCCTTTAGCCTTGATTACCTGGGTTAAACATGTTTAAAACGTCAACAACAAAGTTGAGTGAAATTCATAGAGTTTAAAATAATCATTAAACAATAATTTTGAACACATGGATAGCTTCTCGGGTAAACAATGCAACAAATGCAATGTATAACAACTTCTTTTTATTTCGCACATTAAGCTCATGACACCGAACGTTAACAATACATATGGCAATTCATATGTTTAAGTGCCCCAAGATAAGGTATTATTGTCATATACCTTTTTATACTTTTAATAACAAAATGTCCGTTTGACAGGGTGTTCACAAGGATTCAAACCCCGGACAGGGCTGTAAACCCAATAGATCTATTTAATGCATTAGCGTTCACCTCATTTTAAGGCAATTGACGGTTCATGAAATAAGGGACTTCGACAATAGCAACTTATCCGGAAATTATTTCGTAATCAGGTCAAGCATACCATAAATCATATGTGTTCGATTTATAAAACAAACATGTATCCCCCTCGCGGGTTTAAAACATTTAAAATAGTTCAAAAGCGAGGCTATGAACTCACCTTAAGCAAAGATCCAATCAATCAATTCAACAAGCGCAAGTAAACTTTACGTCTCAACCGCGACCTATATAATAAATATATAGCGACACGTGACTAATAGTATATTAGATCATATAATGCATACTTGCATTTATACATATATATACATATCATTATTACGTATGTATAATCATAAACTAAAATATCCAAGTGCGACGCAAAACATTTCGCTTGACACACTCGATCAATATTACATCGTTTCTTACAAAGTTTACATTTTTAGAAAGCTTGCCGAAAGTAAGGATAATATAATCCAAACTTAACAACTCATCATATTTTAACTAACATTATGAACCCTTTGCTTGTTATAATTTGTATTTAAAAGTTTACGCAAGTTTGACTTTCAAAAGTCAAACTTCGTAGTTGACTTTTTACCCTAAAATTACCCAAACTTGACTTGGTCGTAAAACGTTCGTTTTTAATCATTACAAGACCCATTTTATATCGAAACGTAGATTATGACATCCTCTATCATATTCAAATGCCTAATTTAGATTTCAAAAATTTCTCGACACGCTATGATCAAGTCAAACTTTCTGCTCAACAAAAGTCAATCCAAAGTCATACAAAAACCCATTTTTGACAAAATCCAACCATTCCAACATGTTTAACTACCCTAATAACATGTACAAAAACTAACAAACATATGTTCATACTTGATTTATACTTTCAAATCAATTTGCACTTGAATCATCTAGCTATAATCACATATATGTAATAATCATCAAATAAATCAAGACATAAACATAACTAGAAGCTCACAATGCAATAACAAAGATCAAATTTGGTTTCCCCTTTGGTCTTGAAATCAGACGAACCACAAAGACCCAAACAAAACCCTTTTTCAATCAAACCAACACTTCACAACAACAATCTAACACTAGTAAACACTTCCTTATACACTAAATCACCAAGAACACACTAAAAATCTAACTTTTAAAATACTTAGTGCATGTTAGGTTTCTTTAGTGGGATTTGTAGAGTTTTGAACAAGGATTAAAATGGTATAAATGGATTGTAATGCATGTAAGTAATAAAGATTTTGCAAGGAAATATGTATGTGTGTGTGAGTTTGAACGGGTATAAGGAGGAGGAGGGAGGAACAAGTGAAAATTTTGTAAAAAAATGAAATGTGCATGTATACTAGTATATATAGGATTTAACTTTGAGCTTTTGGCAACTTTAACCCTTCCCTTCTTAAGTCCTTGCAAAGTTAATACAAAACGGTTATATTTTTGTTACTTACTTGACTAAAACACAATTTATCAATTTCGTAAATATTTTTAATTTCGTCCCACTAAATATAGCTTGAAACCTTTATTAAAACGTTAAACCTTCCAAAACACGACCTTTAGACACGGTTTTTACAAAAACTCGAAGAAACGCTTAAAAATAAAAAAATGACACATTTACGCTCTCGGAGCATAATTTTTGTTTTTGACTTCCTTAAACATTAAAAACAAGTAGAAACTAAATCACGGAATGAAATTACCTAATAAATGATAATTCTCATCAAACTTATATAACACAAACGACTATAATTATTTACGTATAAAAATATAATCGTCGTAGTTCAGGATAAACGTTGACCTGAAATTCGGGTTGTTACATTCTCCCCACCTTTAGGGAGTGACGTCCCGGCACTCAGCACGTCGTATCCACCTTCTTTGCTTCGTCCTTACTTATAAAGAGATGGGCGTACTTTTTCTTAATCTAATCCTCACATTCCCAAGTAAATTCTGGATCTCTTTGCGAAATCCAACGAACTTTAACAATAGGTATCCGACTTTGCTTCAGTCGCTTAACTTCCCTATTAACAATCTCTACCGGTTCCTCAATCATGTGCAACTTATCATCAGGTTGAATCTCTTCCATCAGAACAACAACATCACCTTTCGCTAAACACTTTTTGAGATTCAAAACATGAAAAGTGCTATGAATTCCCTTCAACTCTTCGGACAATTCCAAATATAAGCCACAGGACCAACTCTAGCCAAAATCTTAAATGGCCCAATATAACGGGGACTTAACTTTCCGCCTTTCCCAAAACGCACATCGCCTTTCCATGGCGATACCTTGATTAATACCATGTCACCAACTTCAAACTTTAACGACTTAAGTCTCTTATCCGCGTAACTTTTCTGGCGACTATGAGCAGTTAACAAACGGTTCTTAATCTGGACAATCTTCTCATTCGTATCACGGATCAACTCTGGACCGGTGAGTTGGCTATCCCCAACCTCACTCTAACATACAGACGATCTACACTTTCTTTCGTACAAAGCTTCATATGGTGTAGCCTTAATACTCGCATGATAACTATTGTTGTATGAGAACTCAACCAATGACAAATGGTTATCCCAACTACTTCCAAAGTTAATCACACATGCACACAACATATCTTCTAGCGTTTATATTGTCCTTTCACTTTGACTATCTGTTTGAGGACGGTAAGCAGTACTCATATCTAAATTAGTCCCCAACGCTTCCTGAAGCGATCTCCAGAAATTAGACGTAAAGTGGCTATCTTAATCTGAAATAATCAAAACGGGTACACAATGCTTACACACATTTTCCTTCAAATATAGTCATGTGAGTTTCTCCATACTATTCATCTTCTTTATTGGTAGGAAATGAGCTGATTAGGTCAGTCGGTTGACAATAACCCAAATTGTATCATACCCACTCGACGTTCTCGGCAAACCACTCACAGAATCCATATTAATTCTTTCCCACTTCCAAACTGGAATCTCAGGTTGTTGTAGCAATCTAGACAGTTTTTGAGGCTTAGCTTTTACCTTCGCACAAGTTAAACATTTACTAACATACGTAGCGATATCAGCTTTCAAATTTGGCCACCAATACAACAACTTTAGATCTTGGTACATCTTGTCTGATCCCAGACGGATAGAATACTTAGACTTATGCGACTCTTGCATAACCAAATTCCTCAATCTACTGTATTGCGGTAACCAAACACGATTCCCAAAACAACGTGTTCTATCGGGGTGAAACTCGAATATCGGCTTAATCAATCTCCCCAAATTCTCCTTTCTTACATACTTCTTCTTCATCGCTTCCTTCTGAGCTTCATGAATATGCTTTTGTAGATTATTATGAACAGTCATCATCAGGGCTCGAACACTTAATGGCTTATCTCTTACCTTCTGACTTAAGGCATCAGCCATAACATTCCCCTTTCCAGGATGATACTGTATCTCACAGTCATAATCACTCAGCAACTCAATCCACCTTCGTTGTCTCAAATTTAACTCTTTCTGATTCAAGATATATTGTAGGCTCTTGTGATCGGTGAAAACCACACACTTCGTTCCATACAAATAATGTCTCCATAATCTAAGAGCGAAAACAATGGCTCCTAACTCCAAATCTTCTGGATGCATAAAACCTATAACCTGTATCTCTTTATATACTAGAGATAATATGTTTTACAAAGAGATAAACATAAATCTTTTAAATATTTAACTTGATCTTCTGTTATTTTCTTTCTTCATAAGGAGATCTTTTGATATCTTTATAATTTAATATCTTTGAATAATTCTCCACCAGCTTGTAGAATTCTTGAATGACGTTTTAGGTCCATTGTTTCATTCTCATTCTTGTTTTGTCTTTATCAAACTCAAATAAATTCCCCAACACTCTACCCCTATTGAAAAAGACAAAACCAAATAAGCACAAACTTCCCCCTGAAGTAATATACGAATGAGAAACTTTCCTTAAGCAACCAAGGATCTATAAGAAGGGCAAATCATCAACTTTGTACCATGCCACACCAAGGATCTACAAGTTGCCAATTGTACCTGTTAACATCTTCTTCCCCTTTTTGTCATAATTTAATAGGGGGCATATGAATATAAGCAACTTTGATTTTGACCACTACAACCAATATCACACTTCTAATCCAAGCCTTCTAACTCCTCAAATTGCCCACCATTAAGCACAATAAGAAAAATGAACTTGAGTAGTAGAAACTCATACTAGCAGCAGTAATAATGACTAGCAGTAGTAAAAACCTTCACCTCAATGCCACATGTAAATGGTTAAACATTTTAACATTAAGCTTCTCCTGAAACTCATATGTTAACCATTTCTTGAATCTTCAATTCTGTAGACTCTATGTAATGATTACTGATGAAGAAAACTAAGTATAACGAACTTGATGTTGAAGTACAATAACCCAAACTTGTGTGTTATATCTTGTACTATCCACGTGACATTAAACTTATAAATAAATCTGTGAAATATAAGTAGATCGCAACCTCTTGACAAAAATCCTCATCTACTATGAGACACATAACCAAAGTGATAGCAAATGTGAGCATTAAGCACCATAAGAGAAATCATACACCTTTGCTATATTTGTCAAGTCTTCATCACAACGTTTCTAAGCATGAACAAGTTATCTTCAAAGTGTAACACCCACTTTAAGATATGATAAGAACACGTACCCAAGTAATTCCACTTCATCTTCAAATAAGTAATAAACAACTTTCTTCGTAATCAATTAATCCAAATAAATACGAGCCTTAAATCATTTAAGAACATTTAAACCAAATCCAAAAAAACTTTCTTCCTGTGTGTGTTGTCCGATAAACCAACCGATAATCAAAACTCGTCTATGTCCAATATCAGTAAGTGCTAACAGTTGTAATATATTCGAGCAGTATTAACATTCCATTGCAACAGTACTAACTATTTAAAGGAGCAGTACTAAATATTGCTCAAACAATATTAAAAAAAAGGAGCAGTACTAACTTTTTAATAAGCAGTACTAAGTAATTACCAATTAGCAACACTTTTTCTGTCACAAAACTGTCACTAATCTTCATTTTCCTTCCTCCCATTCTGTTAGTGATGCTTTAACTATCGCTGATCTGTTGCTAATCTGTCACAAATTCAATTACTCCTTCTTCCCATGGCATTTTGTGACACTTATTCTGTCACTGAACAGTTGCTAATGTGTCACTAATTTAGATTCTCCTTCCTCCTATACTATTTAACGACACTTTTTCCGTCACTAAACTGTCGCTAATTTGTCACTAATTTGTATACTCATTCCTCCTTAGCTTTTAGTGACACTTTTTAGTGTCACTAATCTGTCACTAAAGTATAACAACCTGTAATATTCATCAATGTAATTATCCATCTATTAAATTAGATACAATGTAATATCCATCTATTATATATATACCACCTTTTTATAGGGAAATTTTTACTTTATCTTATTATGCAACGTAACTTGCATCTCTAAAGTAAACGAGCTCACGCAACCTCTACCAATGCCATCTATATCTATGTTTATATCATGTAAACATCCTAATATGTCAAGTCTATATCTTAATATCATTTTTACCAAGTACATTATTCATTTAACGTACTTTTCAAAACGTTATATCAAAACAAGCATTAAACGTTAACGTGTATATCAAAACCCTAATTATATATAATGTATACATATAAAATGAATGTGTAAGCCTTCAATCATGTGTACAAGTGTACAATGCACAACATTTGAAATATAAT
>BQNB010029368.1:0-55802 GCA_026074375.1 Tanacetum coccineum | reverse complement strand
GTTTTTACTTAAAACTATCAATTTTAGCACTTAGTACTGCTTACTTGTTTGCTTATTCTAAAGTGCTTATCTGAGGTTGAATTTTGCTTATTATTGGTTAATATCAATTGTTTGTTATCTATTTTCAAAATTACTTGCTTAAATATTTTAAAATCAGTTTAAAAAACCGATGATCAAAACTTAAAGGGGTGTTTGGTTTAAGAGGGAAAATGGGTCAAAAATGGTTTAAAAACTGTTTGGGTTATTAATCCAACTTTAATAACCCCTCTTAAGTTGTTGTGTTAATCAGTTTTTAAAAAGTTTTAAAGTTTAAATGTGAGTTTTATGGTTTTGTCTAAAAGTTGTCTAAATCTGTGGTGTTAAATCACTTTAGAATAAGCTTATTTGATAAGGACTTTAAAAACATATTTATAGTGTTGGTTTGTGTTGTTTTTAGTGTTAAAATGTAGTAGGATAAGTTTAGCTTAGATTACTTTAGTTTTGTAAAAGTTTGGTCATAATCTGTCTAGTTCATGTAAAGTTTAAAATGTCCATCTTTCAAAAGTAAATTTAGATAAGCTAAAGTGTGTTTTAGCTTATAATTTTCTTGCACCAAGTTCATTGGGTATAGGGAATAATCTGTTTTAGCTTATCTTAGATTTATAACATCATTTACTAGCTTAAAATCAAGGCTGCGAAAGGCATTTTGTCCTTTTAAAATCTTTGAAAAAAACTAAAAAGATGCATTCTGTGTAATCAGCTCTATTCCTGTGGCTTTTTCATGGCTTATTTAAATTTTAAACTCCTTTTTGTTTTCTAAATTTTGTAGCTTATAGGATAAGATTTCTCTGCATATAAGTCACTAAGTCATAAGGATCGCTTAACTAGCTTAAAAATAAGCTAGAAAGTGCCCCCTTAGGCTGTTTGGCTAACAGTTTTAGCCAAACTTCTTATTTGCTTATTTGAGTATTTTAGCTCTTAGTTTTGCTTAATGTGTGTTTTTATTTACTTATTAGGTTAGGTTTTAGGCCCTTGTAGCTTATTCAGCTTAGGTTTAAGCTTATATAAGCTTATTTGCAAAATTAGCTTAGGGATTAATGCCTTTTAGTTTTCCTTTAAGTTAAATCTGTCTTAATGCCTTTTAAAGCTTTTCCAGCTTATTTGCTAGCTTGTTTTTGATTCATAGTGCTTATTAGGACTAGGGTATAAGTTGTCAATAGCTTATTTGCTTTACCTTAGCTTATTTAGCCTTAAAAAGCCAAACAGTTTAGGCCTTAAGCCTTTTTAGTTCTTTTTAGGTATACTGTCACTTTTAGGAGCTTATTTCTAGCTTATTTTAGCTTTTTATAAAAAGTCATTTCACAAAAAGTCCTTATTTTTAGCTTATCTAAAAAGCTGTTTCAAAAATTTTTCAAAATAAAAAACTTAGGAATTAGGGAAGTCAATGGTGAGCAAGGCTTGAACCCCTGACCTCAACCCAACTCCCAATCTTTACACACACACCACAACACCAACTGCCCTGGGGTCTTTTTCAGTTATAACCTCACACCACTTTTCTTTTATACACATTTTGGCCTTTTAAGCTATAAGCCCTTTTCGGCTTATTTCCAGCTTATTTAGATAAGCTGGGTGACCCAATTTATTTTTCTTAGATTTAGCATTCTCTTAAGAACTTTTTTGAAAGATCAACTTTTGGAAGTATCTCTCAAGCATGAAGTTGAATTAAGTGTGTTGTTAAATCATGAATGTGTAGACAATTCACTCTATGCTGAAATTGAACAACTTAAAAAGAAATCCATCGAGATTCAAGAAGGTTTGCAAGAAAAAATAAAAATTCTTGAAAAAGATGTTCAAAGATGTGAAAAGTAAAGTGTTGATTTTGAATTGAAGTTACAACATGAATACTCCATCAAAAGAGATTTGGATAATTTGTTCGGTCCAATGTTTGAAGAATATTTTGAGAAGACGTTTTCTGATACACCCATCAATTCTGCTGCACAACCGATTCAAATTCATGAAGACTCACCTTCTACATCTTCAATTATTGTTGACGAACATGAGGCTCCTCCCATTGTGACTACATTTGATGAAAAAACATCCCCAATCTCTTTAACAGAGGCTGCTGAATTCAATCAAGAATATTCTGCTCATTCTGATGGCAATTTACAATTTGTTTCATATAATCCTCTAAGTCGTGAGGAAATTGAGTCATCTACAATGGCTCTAGATTCATCAAATGTGCAGAATTTCCACCAAGTACAACCCACAACACACATTTGTACAAAATACCATCCTCTAGACCAAGTTATTGGTGACCCATCCAAACCTATCATGACTCGCCAACGGCTACACACAGATTCTGAGGTATGCATGTATGCATTAACCGTCAGCACTATTGAACCAAAGAATATCAAAGAAGCTATGGTAGACCACAGTTGGATTGAGTCCATGCAAGATGAGTTGAATCAATTTGAGAGACTTCAAGTTTGGGAACTCATTCCACGACCAGAAGGAAAGAATGTTATTGCTCTTAAATGGCCCTGGAAGAACAAGTGTGATTCTGAGAATATTTTAGTTCGAAACAAAACTCGTCTTGTGGCTAAAGGATACAAGCAGGAAGAAGGCATTCATTTTGAAGAGTCATTTGCTCCTGTTGCTCGACTTGAGGCTGTTCGGATGTTTATTGCTTATGCTGCTCATAAGAATATCACAATCTTTCAAATGGATGTCAAAACAACTTATCTTAATGGTCCTTTGAAAGAAGAAATCTATGTCAGTCTACCTGAAGGGTTTATTGATCCAGAATTTCCAGATCACGTCTACAGGTTGAAAAAAGCTCTATATGGTCTTAAGCAAGCACCTCGTGCATGGTATGACAAATTTTCTTCTTTTCTAATTGAACATGGGTTCACTAAAGGTAATATTGACCTGACTTTGTTCACACGACGTCACGGGGAAGACATATTACTTGTTCAAATATATGTTGATGACATTATTTTTGGTTTGACAAATCCAGATTTTTCAAAATGTTTTGCAAACCTAATGAAAAATAATTTTGAAATGTCGATGATGGGTGAACTAAAGTTCTTTCTTGGACTTCAAGTTCATCAATCTCCCCGTGGCATATTCATAAGTCAGTCACAATATGCAATTGAGTTGTTAAAGAAACATGGTCTAGATGAATGTGTCTCAATGAGTACACCTATGGCAACTAAGAGGCTGGATGCTGATTTACAAGGCGCTCCTACTGATCAAACGACTTATCTTCGTATGATAGGAGGGATTATGTATCTAACAGCCAGTCGTCCAGACATTGCTTTTGTATGTGCTCGTTATCAAGCACATTCTACGGTCAAACACCTCAAAGAGGTTAAACGGATCTTTCGGTACTTCAGACAGTCCTATAACATAAGACTATGATATCCGAAGGATTCTGGATTTGAACTAATTGCATATTTAGATGCGGATCATGCAGGATGTAAAGATGATTGTAAAAGCACATCAGGAGGATTGCAATTTCTAGGTGGAAAACTCGTGAGTTGGAGTTCAAAGAAACAAGATTGTATTGCGATGTCTACTGCCGAGGCTGAATATGTTTCCTTGTCTGCATGCTGTGCACAAGTTATTTGGATGCGAACTCAACTGCTTGACTATGGATACAAGTACAATCGGATTCCGTTGTACTATGATTCCAAGAGTGCCATTGCTATCTCATGTAATCCAATCCAACATTCTAAGACAAAACACATAGACATCCGGTATCATTTTATTAAGGAACATGTTGAGAAGGGTACTGTGGAAATTTACTTTGTCGGGACAGAATACCAACTTGCAGATCTATTTACCAAAGCTCTTCCAAAAGAACGCTTTAAGTATCTAGTTTATCGCATTGTTATGAGATGTTTGACACTCCAACACAGTTGGAAAGCATGACAAAGTTATCTTTTTGAAAAGATCATACATAAAAAACATGTAAATATATTTTCAAAAACAAAAGAAAAAATTGAAAAATACAAAAAGATTTGTCACATTTTTCATATTAAAAAAAGTTTACTTAAATTATTATTTTTCAATCATATACATCATTTCGAAAATAAAATAAAAACAATGATCTCTCAAATAAACTGAAATTGAAAAATGCTATATTTTCAAGGGGGAGTTTTTATTTTAAAACTCAAACATCTTCATTTTTGGACTACGAGCTTAGTATGATTTCATTCCAAGGGGGAGTTTTTGATAATGGTGAACAAATTTTGAAATAACTTCATTACTCGAGGGGGAGTTTTTGAAAAATCAAAATCAAAATTCAGAATATTAAACTAGAGGGACTGAAAGTGTAATTTCTGAATCTTTTTCGGTGGCTATAAAAGGAAGAAAGATTTTTCATTTTCACTTTTCTTTTACCGAGTCATATTATCGAGTTTGAGTAGAAAATCAACGACAGTCTTTCGAGTTCATTACAACGATTACCAATACCTTTCTTACTCAAACGTAAGTGGATATGCTTTGTGGTTCGAATAAAACTTGAGTTTGCATTATCGAGTTTCAACTCGGTAATGTTTAGGATTATCGAGTTTGTGTTTTATAGAGTTTATGCTACCGAATTTATGTTTTATCGAGTTTATGCAACAATATTAAGATCAAGGACGATATAAAACTATGTTTATGGAAAAATAAGTGATACATAGCTTAGGAATGGATAAGTAGTCGCTAAAATTGAAATTCGGAAATATATGGTGTTCATCGAGTTTTAGTATTATCGAATTTGATTGTTTGTCTAACTGTTTGGAGTCTGAAAAATGATAATAGAACATAAAAAGCATCGAGTTTGGTTCCTACATAAGTTAAAATGAATTATGGTTTATCTACTTTGTGAAAATCAGTATTAGTCAAACTCGGAAGGGTCAAAAAGTCAAACTCGGAAGGGTTAAAAAGTCAAACTCTGTGGTGTCAAAAAGTCAAAATTCAGTAGAAATACGTTTGTGGAAACGTGAAGTTGTTTTGCGAAAGAAATAATTTTGATGATTAATGCTTATGATGATTAATGCTTGAATATATGTGGAACAAAAAGATCAGTTTCTCATGTGTGGTGAAAACATCAAATAATTTGAGAAAGAAATCAAGTTTCTATAAATTCTAAATTGTGGGTCATATATATCTATTCGTAATTGTTTAAGTGGACTAAGTCATGCCTGGTTCCGACCGTTTTCTACAATGAACAGAATGAGGAGTGAGTGACTTCGTGTCCATTCAATTATTGAATTAGATATGTTTGTCTTCATTGTTTAGAAATCATGACAAAAAGTAAAAGTGCAAAATGTTTTATAAACTTGAATCTGAAAATCCAAATCTTAATTGTTTGAGTGGACTAAGACATGTCCGGTTTTGGCCGTTTTCTGCAATGAACATAATGAGGAGTGAGTATCTTAGTGTCCATTCAATTGTGGGTTTGTGATTATAAAGAAAGTTTTTGTCAAAAGATTTCTGGCAAAAGTTCTCAAAATCTGTTTTTGTGTTAAAATGATACTCTTTTATAAAACAATTTTAAGAAGTTGAATGATTTCTCTTTAATGTTTAGTAAAAGAGTCTTGATTAAAATCGAAATAGAAATCTTCATCATTCTTGAAATAGTATCATGTCACAAACAATTTCTGGTGAGGATATTCTAAAAACAGAAAGAGAGAACAAAATCCATACGCGAAAAAACAAATCAAAAGTATGTTCGAAAAGAATTGCCAGGAACAACAAAAATGGTAATCAAAAGAATAAAGCGTTATGTCATGTGCTAGAAAAACAAGCACGAGCACATGGAAATAAATGATCTAAGAATATGTTCAAAAAAGAATTGCCAGAAACATATACAATAGAAAGAGTGGAAAAAGACAAAATGTCAATGTGAATTGTTTTTGTTTCTAACTCTAATTGTATTCATTCCAGTAATCATCACTGGACAACAACAACATGCAACTGGATGTTCATCCAGATGAAACTGTGCCTCCAAACACAATATTTGGATCTTATGGTATTGCTAACCAAGAAAAGTTGATCTTGAGTCATGTTGCGCTGCCCACCGGAAAGCAAAATTCTGATGAATATATCAGATATATCAATACGATTAACCATTGCAGCTCTTCTCGGTTACATGGATTTATATGGCACTGTTCTGGCATACTTTGAAGGAGACGATAGTATAGGCTCAAGTTTATGCTGGACAAGAAAGAACTTACTCTTACACTGGATGACTTCAGAACAATCTTTCATCTTCCACAAGCAACTGACAATAATTATAATTCATTCGTGCCACCACCATCATTTTCTAACATGATTCTATTCTATAAACAAGTATTGGGATTACAAAGGGAGCGTTGAAGACTTCATCAAGTTTCAAGACACTGGTCTTTCTTGCATGCCTGACAAAACGTTATGCAGATATTTCCAAATGCTTGACAACACGGTGTCATGGATGGGGATCAACCGCGTTGCAGATAATGTAAATGATGTATTGGTTTTGTCAATAACATTAATCAAAAATTATGCCAGAGTTTATCTTGGGAGGGCTTTACTAATTCGCTTCATCATTCCCAACTCTTCGATTCCATATCCAAGATTGTACAAAGATCATTGTCAGTCATTACATGACTATCTTTCCTGACATCTTAAGACGTGCTCGAGACAAGTATCACAACTTGCAAGATGATGTATTAACACCACACAAAAATTATCATGAAGAATATTTTTAATTCAGAAAGACAACAAAGAACATAGTCTGGAATGCAGATACAGCTTGGATGATCACTGAGAAATGAAGCACTAAGAGCATATCGGATGTATGGGGGGGGGTGTGGAGGTGTTTGGGATGATGTTCCTTGACTCAGTCACATCCGACTGAGTTCTACCCAAGGAAGCATTAGGGACACCTAATGACCCCTAGGTCACTAACTACTAAGGAAGAACAGAGTCAAAGTGCTCCAAGACGATCAATTTTGATTCGTCTTTGTATCCCTGAAAGGAGATCCACATGTCTTACACCACCAGCTCTAGTACCACATGTTAACAAAGCAGATGAGATGATTTTACAAGATACATTACAAGTTAGTCTTGCTGAGCATAAAAGTCATGTAAGCGCAGGAAGCAGAGAAAAATGTGGCAACTGGTGATGAGCACTTGGCATCTGAAGAAACTGAAAAGATGGTGGATGGACAAGAGAATGTTGTTGGTGATAGTTTAATCCCTAGGAATGATGAATCAAATATTCCCGGCACTAGGATAGAGCCCAGGAGTAATAAGGAAAGTTCAGAGGTGGAGATTACTAAAGATAAGGAGGTAGAGATTACTAAGGAGACTCCAGCGGGTTATATATACTAAGTTGTTCATTACAGTGAAAGTAATGATGAAGATGAAGAAATAACTGGATGAGGTGTATGAATTAAAGAGAAGGGAGAAAGGGAAGATTATAGAGGAGACTAGAAATTCACCAATCCCCACATCAATTAGATCTCCTAGGATTCATACTAACCTCGTATCTTCGGATACCGAGAAACTCCAAGAATTGAAGGATACTCATACTACATCATCATCAAGTTCACCTCACACAAAGTTATCTAAAATGAATCGACTTCTATCATTGTTTAAGACAAAACCTACTTGCCTCAAACGCTCCAAGAGCTTCTTTCAGGAGTTTTACAGGGACGTTATGGTTACTTGTTTGCAACATCTCGGGCGTGGTTCAGGCCAAGGAAGTCATTCGATACAATTGTGATAATCTTTCATGATGTAATGGTGAGGAACATTACCCTATGGTAGATAATCACATTAAGGAGCAATTATGAAGTAAGTTCCTGAACAAGTTCGGAATCAAGTTCCAGTGTATGTTGCGAAAGGGTTGATTCTAGAGAGGAAAAAGGCTAAAGAAGAGACGGAAAGATTGATTGCTAAAGCTATTCTGCAGGAACGTGGAAATATTCAGGCTCAAATTTCGATCAAAAATTGAGAATGCAATTGCAATGTCATTCTTCTCAAGTGATTTGCATCGTACAAAGTTATATGTCTGGACATATTCTTATGTTCATCCGGCTTTAATCACAAATATCCTCTGTTCAGATCAACCAATATCAACTGTACCTTGCTATGAAGCTTATCCTTAATTGCAACAAACAAGGACATAGAAATATGGTTGGTCTCATATGAAGTTTAAAGAATTGGTTACTACAAACATGCATGTAGAATTCTGACGGTTCGCCCCAGAGATCAGGACGATCTCATGATGATGCTTATCTGAGGGGGCGAAAGCAATAGTGCAAAGAGGCAGAAGGACATCGGAGTATGAACGCTTATGTGTTGGAGTGTCATCGTCTGGACAAGTTTTTCAAGGAGGAACAAGCTCCATCAATTCAGTAATTAAGAGCAAGATGAAGATTATAATTTTGGACTGACTCTTGTGCTTTAGATGATGTGAAATCACCAACAAAGCAAGTATCATGATTAATTATTGAAGAAGGTATCTTCTGACATTGATGAAGCTTAAGTGAGAAGATGGCTGAGAGATGTGCGACAGAGATGTACTTTAGGAGTGAGCATCAGTCTCAACATTGATAGATGAAATTTCTTAAAGAGTGACATTGTCTGGGAGAGTAGAAAAGAAATTCTTGTCTTTCCACATCTATGAAAGACCACATCATTAGTTCATAGTTTTCAAAAAGATCCTGAAGCTCAAGCGTTATCTCTGATTAATCAAGACCTTTGGTATTTGAAGAAAGGAAATTCTGGACCCGAGAAGATAGTCTTGTCACTTCACAAGTTTCCTGCGGTTATTTTTAATGATGATGATATGGAAGAACAAACTTCCGCATGGGTGATATAAGATTGTCTTGAAAGTTTAATCCTTATGCTCGCTATGGTGTTGAACATTAGAAAGAATCCTCATGCAAAGATTTTCTACATAAGGAAACAGAAAGAGCCTGGGAAAACCAAAGGAAGAGTTTATTTGAACTCAAGATTATTCACGTGTCAATGGACATATGGGATTTGGTATAATACAAGTTTTCACAAAGATTGTCGCAGGAAAGAGCTAATAAGTATCTAGTGTCAATACACTAAAGCAGATATAAGGAAATCTCAATACGATGATATAAGGACATATCTTGATGATTATGAATGGAAAAGGTACGGATTTGCAGATAACAGGATGCTAATGGTCTTTCTCAGTATTTATTAAAAGTACAATGATATGGGAAAGAGTGCACTGACTTCCAACTGGAATTGCAATGTTGAACAGAAGGTTTAATTCTTATGCACAACAATGATTTTTTCATAGGAATTGAAGATCATGATAGGTTCTATATCATCTTATGAGCCTGTACATGGAATTATTTACAGAATATCAACGAAAGAGAAATGAGTGATGAGGACATTCAGAGATCCAATAAGTTTTGTGTTCGATATGCAACATTAAATAGAGTGTTAGAGTCTGAAAGAGTTATAATATGATATCAAGTATGGGTATGTACAAAAAGATCTCACTAAAGATGAAGCAGAGTACTTGAAGTTGTTTGAAGAAGAGATTAAAGAAAGATTGAAGCATCTTAGACAGATGAGAAGATGGGATATGTTCGTAAATGAAAGACCACTTGGACCATGAAGAGAACGCCCTGAATAATCGACCCTTAGGGGGAGATTGTTAGGATCATTAAAAGTGTCGATTATATGATTTTGTGCTATTTAGTTATTAGTCTTTCTTTTGTTAATGTCAAAGTAGTTTGTAATAAGGTGTATTATGCTAAAAGAATGAAATAGCATAATTATCAAAGTTAGGGTATAGAAGTGATAAGTTTAGAAAATAAAGGAAAGGAAGTTCCCTCCCTCACTATAACAATACCTCCTCTAATCTTCATTAGAGGGTGATGGCTTGTAACTAACTCTTCCATTTTCCCTCCATTTTAATATCATTTTAAATTTGAATACTTGCTATCCTCTACTATTCTCTCTATGCTTTCATGATCGATATGTTTGATTCAAGATAAACGAGACATATCAAGTGGTATCAATCGCCAATCAAGTGGTATTAATCGCCATAGATAAGTATATATATTTTTGAAAATTTAGTTTTCCTATTTATCTCCCCCCATACTTAATATGGTCTTGTCCCTCATGCAGAAACATTATGAGATAAGATAAATTGAAAGTAAAATAGGATATTACTTCATTTTTTCTTTTGCTACGATTCACCAAGACTGCACGTAATCTTGTACATAAAACTTGTATGGTTTTTAAACTTTTCCTTTTACCTGCGATAATAATAAATAAAACAACATAAGGTACACATAATACCAAATGTATACATAAGATAATAATATGCAATAATGATAATTATAAATTGATTTATGGGAATTTAAAAAATACTTGTTTTAAATGCCCAATAGAAGCATTTTAAGAATCAATAATAAATAACTACTAATAATGTTTTTTGGAAATGTTTTTTTTAAACCACGGTATCCGTAATACGGGCACCAAATCAAACTCGTGTCATCTCGATACTACTCCTCATCCTCGTGCTGTTTCTCTATAAGCTGGTGGTGCATTCGCTTTCTGTTAATGGCCACTCATAGGTGTCCAATCCATAAACTCAAAACACCAGATAATATATCAGTATGGAACTAGCTGGTTTGTAGGATAAACCTCTCCAAACCTCTCCTGACAAATCTCCATGTGACCAATCTTGTCATATAAAATACCCAATATTCGGGTGTGGGGGTCTAGGCATAGCAACTCGTGGTACACCAGGTGTTGGGCTCATAATTATCCTCCTATCTAGTGCAGATCAGCTTCTCTAAGGGTGGTGGCATCTAAAGCTCTACAGTAAGTTGAGGCACTCAACCCATCTAGCGCCTTATCAGTTAACAAACCCATTCTCCTTGCTATCCTTGTGTTAAACTGCCCATAACAAATCATACTATCTCTTTGGCTTCCGGCTCCCTTTCTCTTGACGCCATCTTGCAATCAACCAATGCCACATTCGCATACCCATTTAGATGCCTAGATAGCTTCAACATATTTCAACCATAGCGAATTCATCTATACTTTTTCATATCCGTTGTTCTTGACACAACCCAAGGTGATCATCTTTTGCAACAACCATCAAGATAGGTCTTCTAATGGGAGCTAAACTCTAGACCAATGTAGCTCCTCCTCGCTACTAATGCTTAACCAATAATTCATAGCATTAAAATTCTCATCACTACGTAAACCTCCTTGAAAGTATACCTTAAATCCTCCATCACTTATCTCAGCAGAACGGTACAAACCCAAACGTCGAGCAAACTCCAACAAAGTTAAGTGTGTCTACGACTCCCACCTAAATTAAACAATTTCTTGTTCTTCTTATTCTTCACTCAGTCCTACCCTCATCAGGTCATTGGTTGAATAAAAACTCTTGACATAGCTCGTTTAATGGTTCGTTGATATCAATGGCTTATCCATGCTTCAGAACTGAATATTTCTTCTTCTTCTCCCATCTCATACACTTTGATCTCAAGCATTGCCTCAATCTCTTTGACACAACCCATGTTATTTACTACACCCTAATCAATAATACACGGCGAGTAAATTTGTTTTGGAAGTAAACGAGCAAGGTTGGTGTTATATTTGGTTTTAGCAGCTCTATTACTTGTACCCCAATGCATAAAATCATGATGAACACATGGGAGCATTGCTTCTTTCATGGTCTTTTTTTTTCCTGGTTGAGGGTTCTTTTTTGTCAGGACGAATCGGCTTCATGGTCGTGGGTACCTGAGGTCTGCATTCAAAAACATCATCGAGACATGTATATATTAGTGTTAGATAAGTTTCATGGACAACAGACATGCTTAGCACAGCTGCTCAAACTTTCTGTCTCTATTTCAGATAAAAAGTATGGCGTACTTGGCTAAAGTACGACGTACTTTCTTGATTTGCAGCAAGTGTTGCACCGGGTACTTTCTGCGGTCTTCTATTTTTCTGGGTTTTCCTATAAATAACTTAAATATAATATATAGATAATTATTTTTTTTAACAGTAAACTTTCTTATACCAAAGTAGTTTGTAGAACAATTTTTAATGCTAGATTTTCATAACTATATGATTTTACTATAATTTAACAAGATGAAAAACATAATTAAATGTAAGATGCATATAAAAATTAGGGGTTTCTATACTAATTAGATCTTAAAACTGAATTTAATCTAAACCCCTAATCAATTAAAAGAAATCAAACTAAGATTAATTATAATAATAAGATAATTATAAAGATTACATACCCTAGGCATTGTGAGATTTGATGGATTGGTTTTCGAAAATATTTCAGAGGTTAGCGGTTTTTGAGAGTTTTATATAATTAGTTTTGTTAAAAATGAGAAAAGATATATTTATATTTGTTTCCATGCTCAAAAGTGCGGCATACTTTTGAGAAAAATTTCCTCAAACCTGCTGATATAATATAGAAATAAGGTTGTAAACAAAATTAAATACTCAAATCCATCAATGCTAATATTTCATTCATAAATGATAATAAGTTTATCATATCAAAGGCTATCCATAATGGATTTACATAACTTTGACGATTTTATTCATATGACTCAAAAAATGAAGGAGTATTAAGTATGCTCCTTTTTATTCATCCTAAGGTTTTTCTCCAGGTTTAGAACCAGTTGGGTGACATAATGTCACTCAACTTGTAGTGCTTTGACATCTTCCTCTTAGTGGCTCTTGTCTGATATCCTTGGTCAAACAAATTTCCATAAGGGTCCACAATTCTAACATTAGCGTGCCATTTACCATCTCCATCACCTTTCTTTAACAAAATTGTCAGAATAACTTGGTATCCATTCAGAGTTTTGTAATGGTACTGGCAGTGATCCGAGAAAAGCAATCATTTTCTTCCAAACACAAACTTTTAAAAGGGTTTAAGGCCTCTTGATGAGCAAGTGCACAATCCATAAGATCGTCATAACTTAAATACTTCACACGAGTCGGTTCTTAGAAAGGCTTTCCATTTTTATCTCTCTTCAAATTGTATTCTTCTTCATCATCACTGTCACTCTCTCCATGATTGTTTCTTACTTGGGCAACATAGAACTTTTGGTGACAAACACCATCGAAGGTTGAAGTGGTTCCTTTAATGGTGTTCAAGATACTCCCATAAGTATATAGAAAACTTCTCCCAACTACTATTGGAACATCTCTGTCTATAGGTATGTCTAGAATTAATTTTTTTGCAATAATAGTGGTTACTCCCACTTGGCATAACACATCTCTTAATATCCCCATTGGTTCAGCCTTGGAATGATCTAGCATAGTAATCTTGTTGGTCACCGGTTTAACTTGATCTCTTCCTAACTTTGCATAGATACGGTATGGTAGGACATAAATATTTGAGCTGGTGTCGGCTAGGGCAAGAAAGTCAAATTTCACTTCTATGCGAATGAGGAGAACAAAAACTCCTGGATCGTTCTTTTCTTTAATAGCTTTATAACTCCTAATAACTTCTTCAGTGGCTGCTTCTTCTTCTAACTTAACTTCTTCATCTAGTATAAGTTTATCCAACAATACACTATCAAGAAGCTTCTTGTGTTGATCACTAGACTTAAGAGTCTCGATAATCGATCTAGGTTCTTAAAGGATTAAAATTCTTTCATAAATATCCTTCTCTATTTCTTCTTGAGAAACTTCCTCTTGAGTCAAAGGTTTTTTAACAGTTAAGGAAGGTCCTTCATTAGAGTAACTCATTTTATTATAATTTCCAATCTGTCTCTTTTTGTTTCGTAAACTTTTCCCCATATTGCAAACAAACGTGGGAATATCGGTCACATGACATCAAATAACGTCACTTTTATAGCATCATTTATCCCATGTAAGTAACCCATTTTGTATGATTATTGCAAGAATTGTTACTTAATCGTTTGTATTTGGAATTGACTGTATTTTGGAGTACTTGGGTAAAAGATTTGAAAAGGCAACGCAATGCTGGAGCTTTAAACCACTAGTATAAATATGGGATTTCGTCACACATGCTGTTTTTTTAACGACCACACAGTCAAATATTTATGTGACTAAATGTACCAGAATAAAATAAACAGCCACACTTGAACTCATTTTGTGCGACCATTTCGGAAATTTATGTACATATTTGATATTTATGTGAGTAGAGGTAATTGGTAATTTTTTGTATTATTTAGTATTATAATTTGGGACGTGTGACAGATACAAATAAGTTTGAAACTTACGTTCACATATTTATATATATAATATGTGGACAAATATATGTACACAGTTGAACAGTCTTATGTGACCAAATCCTATATATGGTCAATGAAGTATTGTGTATGTGCTAAAAATCATATACTTCACAGTTCTGTCACACAGTATTAAAAGTGAACTTGCTATTTTTTTGCTAAATATGTTAGGCCACATATGAATTTGAAGTGTGACAACTTGAAAAGTAAGTTGAAGCATTAGTCCGATATACATTTAAAAGTGAACATATATATGTCACACACTTGAACAGTGTGACCAAATGTCATATATGGTCACACTAAACTTTTTGTCACACGTTATTTAAGTGTAGCAAAAATTCAGTACATTTGGTTCCCCGCTTTTATATCCTAAAATCAAAACCTCCCTCCAACACATTCTTCACAGATCAAAAAACATTTCATTCATTTCTCCTTTTGAGCGGGATTTTTCCCCCTACTTTTTTTCACTTTGATTTTTTGAGTTTTTCTTTCATTTCACCTACACCACATAAACATAAACTCTATATCACTTCTTACATGTTTTCGATTGACGGCTTGAGTTCAAAAATCTCCAACAATCAGGTACACAATCTTTCTCTAACATCCATTTAATCATAACACTCCAACTGATGATGCTTTATTTACGGGGTTGTTGGTCTAATTTTTAACAGATCTTGTGCCACAGCTAATGATGTTTTATAGATCGATTGCATATAGAATCTATGTTGGCCTTGTTCATATGATCTCACACTGGTAATGCTTTTGCTAATTTTTTATATTTCTGTTCAAGTTTAGGCTTATCAGTTGTATGTAATTAAGGTTCAGTTTGGAATTTATGTGATTAAGTTTGTATGTATATTAGGGATCTAACTGAAAGTTAGGGTATTTATTGTTAATTTTATACGTTTAGCTACAAGTTATGGTTTATGTTTATGTGCATCCATTCTTTCAAGTTTAGATCTGTTAGTCGTCTAATTTTCAATACAATATCTAAAAGACTTGCTTGATATTCTGTTATTTGTATCACACAGGATGAGAGCATGGGTTCATGAAAATTAGTGTAACTGCCATTAGTAACCGAGGTGTATCTCATAAATATTAGAGGATTTTAATTTGAAAATATATATCCACATAGATACTCATTGCTCAATTCATATGAAGACGGTGTATTTAAAGTCTGTCTTTATGTATATTAGGATTAAATGGAGGAAATAGTTGTTACAAAAAAGAGAAAACAATGGAGAAACTGGTATATTTATCTTCGTTTATGATAACCTGAGATACTGGTATATTTATCTTCTCTCTTTATGCATCTAATGTATACCTGAAGGTTGTGAATGGGCATTTGCTGAAACTAGGAGGAAGCAGAACAAACTGCTATTGAAAGGGAAACTGCACACTTGTGTCATTTCTTGCTATTGGCTACAAACTTATGTCATTTCTTGCTAAAATTTGAGGTCATTTGGTGTATGTTAATGGTAACAAAAATGTGTCATTGCTTGCTGAAATTTCGAGTCCTTTGGTATATGTTAATGGCCGCAAACGTGTGTCGTTACTTGCTGAAGTTTGGTTGAATTTAGTGTATGTTAATGGCAGTAAATGTGAGTCGTTACTCACTAAAATTTAGGGTCGCTTTAGTTTATGTTATTAGCTGCAAACATGTGTCATTCCTTGCTAAAATTTAGGGTTGTTTACTGTATGTTAATGGCTGCAAATGTGTGTCGTTACTTGCTGAACTTTAGGGTCGTTTAGTGTATTTTAATTGCTGCAAATTCCTTTCTTCACTTGCTAAAATTCAGGGTCGTTTAGTGTATGTTATTGGCTGCAAACACGTGTCGTTACTTGCTGAACTTTAGGGTCATTTAGTGGCATTTTAAAGGCTGCAAATATGTGTATTATTGCTGAATTTAGTGTATTTAGTGTATGTTATTGGCTGCAAACGTGTGTCATTTCTTGCTGAAATTTAGGTGGTCATTTGTGGATGTAATGGCAACAACATTTAGTGGTTGTTTCTAGTGTAAATTTGAAGGATTGTATATGATTCACCTGTTATTTACAGCATGTTGAAGAGCTTGGTTGAATAATCAAGATTTGGATTAGGTGGGTGGTGGGGTGGGCTTCTTAGCATTGCATCTTCTATTGGTCTGGTATGCATCACAACAAATAACCAAACACACCATTTATAAAGTTAGCGTACAAGCTTTACCAAAAGGACTTTAAACTTTATTTAAATTTTAGTATTCTTTTATCTTTTTCAGAGTGACAACTACGTATCACCATATAATTATAGACACAAGGCGGAGATAATATCACCAGAAAGGTTTATGAATTGTCGTTCATAAAGTTAGGAAAGGAATATAGTAGTGATAAGCGATTCTTGTCGGTAAAATTTGCAGCATTGAACTTATTTTCCTCCAATTTGTCTTTCATAACTTATAAACTATGTAACTAGTAATGTATGTGCCCTATTGTACACAAAAAACACGTTTTTAGATCTAGAAGCTATGGAAAAATGTACCATCAGTTGTAGTGCAAGCATAGTGGAATATGTGAAAATGTTCAACTTGCTGGCTTGTTCTCAGATATATCTCCTTTAGTTAATACAAACATGTGTCGTTGCTTGCTGAAATTTCAGGTCTTTCGCTATATGTTAATGGCTGCAAACATGTGTCATTACTTGCTGAAGTTTGGTTTCATTTAGTGTATGTTAATGCTGCAATGTGTGTCGTTACTGTTGAAATTTAGGGTCTTTTAGCGTATGTTATTAGCTGCAAACATGTGTCATTCCTTTCTGAAATTTGGGTTCGTTTAGTGTATGTTAATGGCTGCAAATGTGTGTCGTTAGTTGCTGAACTTTAGGGTCGTTTAGTGTATTTTAATGGCTGCAAATGTGTGTCGTTACTTGCTGAAATTCAATATGGTTTATGCTGTATATCCAAATCAAATGGCTTAAGCTAAAATATAGAACTAAAAGGAAATGGGTCAAATGGGTCTAGCGGGTCAAAGTCATTTAATATGTATACAATATAACTTTAAAAATTGTTTGATTGTAAGTTTGCAACAGTTTAGTTTTGTAAACATATTTTAACACAGCAAAAGGTGAGGCAACTGACCTGTTTTTTAGGACATTCTAAAAAAATACCCGTTTGGGTGCGCCTGATGCACCCATGTTGGTTAGCAGTGTGATCGTATTTTTAGCTCATGTTATTTGCTTTGGTTTTCTCAATAGTGTAACACCTAAGGGTAACATTGCAGTAACTAGCAATGAGACCAACCTTGTTGCAAGATGTAGAAGAGTGTATGCTCAGGCACTGATATCATATCAAATTCTTATTTGAATAACAGGTTATAATTCTTTATAATATCTCAAGTGTGTATCAGCTTTTGTTACTTGTTACACATGTTTTTACTCCTAAGGCTCATTTTTTTAATTAGTAAGCTTGTGAGATAAAAAAAAGTGCTATGCCATGTAATATTTGTGCTGCTAATGAAACATTAAAACTGCTTGGATGTTATTACTACTGTTCGAGCATTGAAGGTTAGTGCTGCCAAGCTACGTTTATATTTGTTTAAAGAATAGGATGTTAATACTGCCGAATATATTAGTACTGTTGTAATATTAAAACAGTATAAAAGTTAAAACTGTATGGCATAAGGAATGGTATTGCATGTTGTGATTTAATGCTGCCATGGTTTGTGTATATTACTACTGCTTTTTGGGCTTTATTGCTATAATTGGGTGATACGAGCCCAACTAGAAGTTAATACTGCCAGGCTTAAGAAGTTAATACTGCTAGCAGAAGTTAGTACTGCTAGCAGAGTTATTACTGCTGGCGTATTGTTAATACTGTTAGAGTATTAATAATACTTCTAGAGTATTAATTTCTGCTGGCGTTTAAGTGTTTTCATTAGGCACAAAGGATAATCATGTGGACGTTGTAGCTACTTTTTATTACATGTATAGATAGATTCTTTTATCAAGTCTAGAATTAGAATGTTGTGATAGTACACTTTGCTTCTGTAACTAACTTTAGTTATGTCATCATTGACAGGTATTTAACCCTAAGTATTTATCAGTCTTGATTATGCTAAGATTAATCGTATTATATGCAGGATCAATAGTCTAAACTTTACCATATGGAGTTGCACAACTGTTATTAGTAGCACGAATTATTATCGATGTGTTGTAGAAGGTACGAATTCATAATTCATATTGTATCTAATACTACAAGCTGCAATCATACATGACAATAAAGATTATATATCCGTTGAAATTAGTTCAGGTCTAAATTTGTCTGCAAGCACAGTTCAGGTCCAAAGGTTTATGTGATGTCTGTCAGTTTGGTACATATATGAAACTGTTAAAGGTACATTCTTTTTCTTCGTACAAACTTTGTTGTCGGTCTATTTTCACCTTGAGAAACAGAGAATCACTAGGTATGAAAGTCTATGCGTTCATCATTATGCTTGCTGTTTGCACATTAGGTTTAGGTCCTGGTTGCATTTTCACCTTGACTGTAATTGCCAAATGGGAGTGTAGCTCATATGGTAGAGCGCTCGCATTGCATGGGAGAGGCACGGGGTTCGATTCCCCGCACTTCCATATTTTTTCATTATGTGACTAAATATTACAAAACGTCACACAAACATAAAATTCAAGTGGCCATTGGATGAACAATAGTCACATAAAATACATATTTACTTGACTTTAAAAACATATGGTCACACTTATTAACACTTTTGGCCACTTTTGGTTATCTTGTATGTGACTAAATTAAAAAAAACATGCTTTGTGTGACTAAATATTACAAAACGCCACACAAACTTAAAATTCATGTGACCATTGGATGAACAATAGTCATACAAAATACACATTCACTTGACTTTAAACAACATATGGTCACATTGTTAACACTTTTGGCCACTTTAGGTTAAACTTTAGTGACTAAATCCAAAAAAACCACGCTGTGTGTACTACTATATTACACAATGGAGCCACACCAAAACATACAATTCATGTGACCATTGGATGAACAATAGTCACATAAAATACACATTTACTTGATTTTAAAAAGCATATGGTCACACTTATTAAGACTTTTGGCCATTTTTTTGGACTAAACTCAAAAAACAACACCGTTGTGATGACTAAAGCTCTTAAATGTCACATTGTATTATATATTCATGTGGCACAGGAACATGGAAGTGGTCAACAAAATACCCTTTTTACTTGATAAATCATCTCATAATGTCCACATATATTTATATATTTATGGTGGCAAAGGTTAACGAACAATAGTTACTCTCAAAAACCATTTGTGTGACTATAAAGTGTTTACGATCACTAATATTAATTAATCCAACAAAACTTGTGCCTAATTTGTCAAACATATTCGGGTTTTGGTCACTCTTTTTCAATGGAAATAGCCACGAACTCCCTAACGTGACCGTATGTGACCTACAGTGGCACCATCTTTAGTGACAAACACCCAAATAACACATGTGACCATATGTATATCGTCATACATTTTTAGAGTTACCAATACCAATTTTTGTACCAGTGAACGAAGACATTTAAAGATTACTGTTCTGACATCATATACGCCGTATCTATTAAGGAAGATATGGCGTATCTGTGCCTGCACATCATAAGAAACTGCAAAGATTCAAAGACTAATACGTCGTATCTAGGATACTCTATACACCGTATTCAATTTAAAGTAATAAAATATTATGGAAGATATCGAACATGATCCCTACTCCAAGAAACCCCTGATACGCCGTATCCAAGTCACTCGATACACCGTATCGACCAAATTTCAGACCCTATAAATAGAAAACCTAAAAACAGGTTTTTAGTGTGCTTGATCATATTTTCAATACCTTAACCACAGAAGTCGATTTTCAGAAGACAAAAAGAGCAGAAGAGGTCAAGCAAAGCTACTAATTCCATAGGAAACATTTGTAATCTCCTATACTTTAGTAATCATTCAATTTTTGGTATTAGTCGTTTAACTCGGTTAGTTTACCTTGGTTGGATTATTACTCTTGTATTAATTATGACGTTTGAGGGCTAATACCTTTGGGTATTAGCCATTATTATGAATATTTGAATGTTTGGTTTGTTTGTTTCGAATGCTTAATTTATCGTTGATTGTTTGTTTATGTTTATCAATTTATACTTGTTTAGTGCTTTGTTGTGAACCTATCATTTAACTGAAATCTAGTGATACCGACCACGTTAGATAGGATGCCGAGTTGGCTCTCTTATTAAGTGAATTCCAATATATCTTGAACAATTAGAAATACAATATTGACTAAAATTTATAATTTTTTTTTTTTTTTTTTTTTCGTCTTTAGGATTAGTGATCTTAGTTGGACCGGCAGGTAGGTGACTCTTGGACACGAGGTACGTTCTTAATCAATTGGTAAAGACTTGGCTAGTGGACTACTAGTATATAAATTGTCATAAGCAGTCAGTAAGTAGGTAAAGTCTCTATGAGCTTCGGGTTTAACAGATCACCATTGCTTTAATTCCCTAAGTAGATCTATATTTAGCAAATTAGGTGTTTATGTGGATGCGTTTAATTGTGATAGAATTCTACGTGTCTATGTCTTAGGAAGAAGTAACACCTAAGTCTTAAGAATGATATGCCGCCTCGAGATAAGTATTCATTGCACTAAATAAACAAACCAATATTCTAATTGGATTAATCATGGTTATTACAGTTTTCTTATATTTGGCTAGACTGCTCTTTTATCTTTTGTTTGTCTGCTTGCGTGTATTATTGTGTCTTAAATTGATATAAGTCACCACAAACATGTGCCAGTCTCTCAGGCTGAAAACTCCCCTTATCCATTAGTATTAGGATTAACATAGGTTTAGCATAGGTTTAACATAGAATAGAATTAACATAGTTTAAATTAACTTAGTTTAGTTAACCAAAATATTGATAAAATAAAATATTAGTTCTCGCTTTTAGTGATCGACACCCTACTTACCACGAAACTCTATCTGACCGGGTACACTACCCGTTAACATGTTGTTTTAGGTAAAGTCGGCAAAATATAAATTTAAAACTTGAACTATCATAAATTACACCTACACGACGACATAATTAAGTTTTTGGCGCCGCTGCCGGAGAGTGAAATTTTAATCTTGAATTTTATTTAATATTTTAGTTTTTAACATTAGACTAGACTTAACCCTTAGGATTAGTGTAATTTAGATTAATTAGTGTAATTTAGATTAATTAGTGTAATTTAGATTAGTGTAAAATTTTGTATATTTGCTTGTTTTATTTGTGTGTTTGTTTTGTTTGTTTTAATTATTTTCTATACACTGTTCTGGTCGATAACCAGATACGGCATATTCACTCAATTGGATACGATGTATCTAAATTTCATTACCAATACAGCGTACCCATTCAAAAGATTGATACGGCGTATTCAGATCAATTGAATACAGGGTATCGACCGTCTGATACAGTAGCAAAGGAGTTTTTCAATGCTCGAACTTAAAGCTTAAAATTTTATACACTCCTTTTTCCAACTGGTTCTACTGATAATTCTCTGGTTATTTTCAGTAACAATGCCAAAGGTAATCAAGGAAGAGTTCGAGAAACTTGAGTCTCTAAAGATCAGTGGTGATTCATTCACTTGTAATACATCACTTGAAATTTTTCACAAAGTATTCAACTGGATGAGCAGAATGGATGACGATTTGTTTACCTATGAGGTTGAAATTCCTGGACTTGCTAGCATTCCATGTAACTTAAATGATGAAGATGATTCGGAACAACAGATGACACATAGATCAGATATAGAATATGATCCATCTAATGTTGAATTTATTGAATGGTTTGCTTTGAAATATTATAACTGTTGGGAATAAATCTTCAACCTCTAGTTTAAGAACTTAGTACTGCTCAACATATAACTACCAGTACTAACTGGTTAGTACTGCCAGAAGGAAAGTTAGTACTGCCAGTACTAACTTAATACTGCTAGAAGACTTAGTACTGTCAAAGAAGATTAATACTGCTAAAGGAAGTCAGAGATGTCAGAAGATAAGGATTACTTGGAGATGAAGATTAGAAGATAATTATAGAATAGATTGTATCAGAATATTCTATAAGTTTATGTTTATCTTTAGTATATGTTGTAAGCCGACTAGGACTCCTTAGTCTATAAAAGGAGGCTCTAGGGCATTAGTTGAGACACAAGTTTTCATAGTTGTCAAGTCGATTTTAGAAAGCTTACAAGGGTTGTAACCATAGTACTAGTGAAGAGTACTCGTATTATTGATCTAATAATATTGGAGCGTTTGGTTATATTCATTGTTCATTCTACTGCATCACAGTTTACTGTTTTATTCATAATACTTCTAGATATTAAGGTGTAGATTCCGCATACACTTTAGTATACATACAAAGTTTCTACAACAAGTTATTTTGGATTTATCCAAGGTAATTTAACCTTAGACAAGCTAAGGAATCGATCAAGGATTGGGATCAACAATTAGTATCAGAGCCTTGTGGCTCTAGATTAGGGATTCCACAAGGATGTTTTGAAGTGTGTTCTATGAAAAGGAAGAAGTAACGAATCTTTGTTTGGTGTATTGGTAATTTTGGTAAAATTGGGGTTTTTTCGACACTTTAAAGTGTCGTCTTTATACTATGATTATTTTTGGTTTAAATTTGTATGGATGATCTGGGACTTTAAGGGAACAATAGTTATAGTATAGCAGATAGTTCAAGAGGTGTTCTGGTTTGTTTATGCGGCAAGCATGATACAGGTTCTTGGACTGAAGGTAAAGTAGCAGGTATTTAATGGTTTCTGACGTTCTTGGAGTTATAAGCTGTTCATGGGCGATGATAGTTATGGTACGTGGATCTTAACCCTATTTAATAGGGCAGCATACTCATGATTTGGGATTGATAAAAGTTACTGTTGCTGATTGTTTATAGTGAATACGAGGGTTATGATTTTTGATTATATGGAATCTGTTATAAATATGAAATCCCTAATGTTTAGGGATTGTATTCTGATCCTATAATAACTTCCATAAATATTTTTGATGTTGCTGTTTATTTAAGTTTTAGACGTGAATTAGTTTGGATTGGCAGACGTGGTATTCTTTGGTAAGTAAAAATATTTCTAATGCTATTGGTATGGAAAGTTTAAATGCCTTATAATTTTAAGCTGCAATGACCATACTTTGTACTGCAAGGATGAATTCACAGAAAGTAGTGAGTTTATTCGTTAATACTGCTTGGGTTAGCAGTTACAACTGTTAGTAGTAATCGATTGGGTTTAATACTGCTAGTTTGTCATTCGTTAATGCTGCTAATTATGGGTTAATGCTGCCAAT
This sequence comes from Tanacetum coccineum, assembly GCA_026074375.1. Taxonomy (NCBI): domain Eukaryota; kingdom Viridiplantae; phylum Streptophyta; class Magnoliopsida; order Asterales; family Asteraceae; genus Tanacetum; species Tanacetum coccineum. The sequence goes on along the minus strand of BQNB010029368.1, from coordinate 32,186 downwards.
TAAAGGTTAGTACTACTCGTTGATTTTTAGTACTGCTCATTATACTGTTGGTGGTTTAAAGAGTTAGTATTGTTTGAAAGATGTTTTTGTTAGTACTGTTGACGTTGTACTTTAATACTGCTGGCAGTAAATTAATACTGCCAGTCATAGTTTGTATGCTATTAAAACAGTAATACTAGTAGCTTTAGCAGATATCGGGATAATACATTTATATTGTCTCAGATTGACAGATGCTTCGTTTAAGGGGAAGCTAACAGATTGATTTGGTTTAAATGTTCTTAAACGTTTAAAAGGCTTGTATTTCTGGATTAATTGGTTACCAAGAAGAGGCGTTTATCACTTATTTGGAGTTGAAGTGGGAGTTTCACAGAGTGTTTGTGTTTTATCACTATTTAATGGCCTTACAACATTTGGAGGTAACTTGTTGTGTCTTTAGGAAACGATGTGATTAAAGACTTGACATATAGCAAAGGTTCCTGCTTGATTCTAACTTCATGGTGCTCAATGCTTCCATTTGCTATCACTTTTGGTCTTGGTCTCAAAGAAGCGAGGATTATTGTCAAGATGTTGCGATTACTTAATATTTTCAGATTTTTATAAAGTTGACGTCACGTAGATATTACAGATCTAAGACCACAAGTTTGAGTATTTATTCAGCATCAGTTCGTTTATACTTAGTGTTCTTCATAAGTGATCATTACATAGAGCCTTACATTCAAGAAATGGTTAATCATATTGGTTTCAAGGAAGCTTAATGTTAAAAATGTTTAACCATTTATATGCTTACATAGGTGAAGGTTTTACTACTGTAGTTATTATTACCTATGCTGTTTAAGTTTCTACTGCTCAAGTTCAATTTATCTTAAGGGCGTTCAATGGAGGGTAATTTGAGTTGATGGAAGGCGGATTAGGATTACTATTTATCCAATCTTGAAGTTTGCATAGTGGATTTTATGGTTGTCTAATTTAAGTTGCATACTTTAGTCCCCTAAATTGTTTATGAAAAAGGGGAAAGAAGATTTACTCTAAAGAGATGTGCAACTTACAGTCTTGGTGAATTGGATAGATCTTTTCTATCATATTTATTAGCTTCAGGGAGTTTATGACTTATTTTGTTTTGTCATTATCCAACTAGCGGGTTGAGATTGTTGGGAATATATTTGATGTGATAGAAAAACATATGAAGATGAGGACTTAAAAGACAAAGGAAGGAATTCTTTTAAAAATATGGGATTCAGCAGACATTTCTTTGAGAAACTTTGATCTAGAAGTCATGGAATTTGAATCTGCACATAGTAATACTACTGTTAAGCTACCTATACTCAAACTAGGTAAGTATGAGATGTGGGTGATAAGAATTAAGCAATACTTCCAGGTACAAGACTATGCTCTATGGGAGTCATTAGAGTAATGGTAACTCGATGGGATCTGTAACAAATAGCATAAGAGAATAGTACTTCAGTCTCAAAGATGTCAGTACCTGTAATGCTAAAGTAAAAGACAACAAGAAAAATGATGTGAAGGGTAGAAGCTTGTCTATCATGCTTCTTCCAATGAACATCAACTTACTTTAGTCAGTAACTGATGCTAAACAATGTTTGCTACCACCAAACACTTTGGAGGTAATGAAGCATCTAAGAAAACAGAGACACTTTGAAGCAACAATATGAAAAATTTTAGTGCATCAGCGTTAGGTCTCTTTGACTCTTTTTATCTTTAACAGGTCCAGAAGATTGTTAGTAGGCTTGTAATTTTGTTGGTGGTCCATCAGCTCAAGAAGACTTAAATTCAAAATTTTTGAGTAGCTTGCCTCCTGAGTGGAATACTCATGTTGTAGTCTGGATGAATAAGGCTGAAATTGAAACAATGAGCATTGATGATTTGTACAACAACTTTAAAATTGTTGAACAAAGTGTAAAGAAATCTGTTGGTGCAAGTAGTGGTGCTCAAAACTTAGCCTTTATGACTGCTCCAAGCACTAGCAGTACTAATGATGTTAATACTGCTAAACCTGCATATGAAGTTAGTACTGCTAGCCCTAATGTTAACACTGCTAGTCCTCAAGTTAGTACTGCTAGCTTCAGTGATAATGTTGTGTATGCTTTCATGGTTGAGAATCCCAATGGTTCTAATCTCCTACAGCAAGACTTAGAGCAAATTCATGAAGATGATCTGGAAGCAATGGATTTGAAGTGGCAGCTCTCTCTGCTAAGTATGAGGGCAAAGAGGTACTATCAGAGGACAGGCAAGAAAATTTTCATTAATGCTAATGATACTGCTGGGTATGATAAATCCAAGGTAGAGTGTTTCAACTGTCATAAGATGGGACACTTTGCCAGGGAGTGTAGAGCACCAAGGAACAAGGAGGGTCAGTTCAGAAATCAAGACAACACTAGGAAGCAAGGAAACAATGAAGACACATCTTCAAAGGCAATGTTGGCTATAGATGGTGTAGGTTTTGACTGGAGTGACATGGCAGAAGAACAGGTTCAGACAAACATGGCTCTAATGGCGTTTTCAGACTCTGAGGTATACAATGATAAAACTTGCTCTAAAACTTGTCTGAAAAACTATGAAACTCTTAAGAAACAGTGTGATGATTTGATTGTTAAGCTTAATCAAACTGAATTTACAGCAGCTACTTATAAAAGAGGTTTAGCAACAGTAGAAGAACAACTTATCACATATAGAAAGAATGAGGTTCTTTTTAGTGAAGAAGTTGCAGTTCTTAAAAGAGAAGTAGCTTGCAAAGACTATGAAATAAATGTGCTTAAAAGTGAGTTTGAAAAAGTTAAGCAAGAAAAAGAGGGCATTGAATTTAAAATTGAGAAATTTGATAAGGCCTCAAAAGACCTAGACAAGTTGTTAGGGAGTCAGATAACTGACAAAAGTAAAAAGGGTTTGGGGTATAGTGCAGTTCCTCCACCTCATCCTTTAATCTATAATAGACCTAAAAAGCTTGATTTGTCTTATTCTGGTCTTGATGAATTCAAAGAGCCTGAATTCAAAGGTTATGGTTCTGAGAATAGTAAGCAAGAGTCTAACATTGTTTGTGATAAAAAATCAGATGATTCTAAGGAAAATTCTGATGACTCTTTGGTAAAAGAACAAGTATCAAAAGACACAAGTAGCTTTGTTGAGTCTTCACTTAATGTTGATAAAGAAACTATTTTTCCTGTTGATAAAAAGGTAGAGTCTGTCAAACCTAAAAATCATGAAAAACCAGTTAAAAAGTCAGTTAGGTATGCTGAGATGTATATATCACAAACTCCTAGGGGAATCAAAGGAATTGGAATGGACATAAGTCCAATCAACTAGGAAGTAATTTTGTGACGTATAACAAAGCTTGCTTTATTTGTGGAAGTTTTAATCATGTGCAGGCTCAGTGCAAATACCATCAAAGGGAAATGATGGTATATAGGAATAATTATAACAGGGTGAACTGCAACTATACTACCAAAAAAACTCACCCTAATGCTCAAAGGAACATGGTTCCAATAACAGTTTTAATAAAAACTAGCCTAAAACCATTTAATTCTATCAGGACAGTTAAAATTGCTCATCCCAAATCTACATTTTTAGTGCTAAACCAATGTCATGTTTTCCAAAAACAGCATAATCAACTGTAAGAAGACCCTTTCAATCTAAAACAACATTATCTAACAAAAGGTTTACACATAAAGTTAATACTGCCAAGGCACAAGCAGTTAATACTGCTAGGCTACAAGCAGTTAATACTGGTAGGCCAAAAGCAGTTAAAACTGCTAGGCTAAATTCTGCAGTTGTTAATGCTATTAGGGTTAATAAGGCAAATGCTGTAAAGGCCTCAACATGTTAGGTTTGGAGACCTACCAAACCTAATAGTGCATCAATCACCTTAAAGAAACATAATTACATTGATGCACAAGGCAGATCCAAGTCAGTGATGGCTTGGGTCCCTAAAGGAATCTAATTTCCTTATTTTTATGTGCAGGGCAAGCCACAACAAGATGATACATGATTTGTTGACAGTGGATGCTCAAGGCACATGACTAGGAACATAGCTTATCTCTCAGATTTCAAGGAATTTGATGGAGGTTATTTTACATTTGGGGAGGAGCTCATGGTGGTAGAAATTCTGGTAAAGGAACACTTAAAACTGATAGTCTTGATTTTAAAGATGTATACTTTGTCAATGAGTTAAAATTCAATATTTTTAGTATCTCACAGATGTGTGACAAAAAGAACTATGTCCTTTTTACTGACACTGAATGTCTTGTCTTATCTCCTAATTTTAAGTTGCCTGATGAAAGTCAGATACTTCTTAAAATTCCTAGAAAGGACAACATGTACAGTTTTGATATGAAGAACATTGTTCCTAAAGAGAGTTTAACTTGTCTTGTTGCAAAGGCTACATTAGATGAATCAATGCTCTGGCATAGGAGGCTTGGTCATATACATTTTAAGAACATAAATAAGCTTGTTAAGGATAATCTTGTAAGAGGATTGCCTACAAAATGTTTTGAAAATGACCAAACCTGTGTTGCTTGTCTTAAAGGGAAGCAACACAGAGCTTCTTGTAAGTCTAAAGTTCTGAATCCAATTACTAAGCCTTTGTTTATGCTTCATATGGATTTGTTTGGTCCAACCTTTGTGAGTAGTTTAATGCATAAGAAGTATTGCTTAGTAGTCACTGATGATTATAGCAGGTTTACTTGGGTTTTCTTTTTAATAACTAAGGATGAAACCAGTGAGATTCTTAAGAACTTTATCAAAGAAATAGAAAACCTAGTGGATAAGAAAGAGAAAATAATTAGGAGTGATAATGGAACAGAATTTAAGAATAAAGTTATGGATGATTTTTGCAGAGTAAAAGGTATTAAGAGGGAATACAGTGTAGCCAAGACTCTTCAGCAAAATGGTGTAGCTGAGAGGAGGAATATGACACTAATTGAGGCTGCTAGAACCATGTTAGCTGACTCTAAGTTACCTACCATATTTTCGGCTGAAGTAGTTAATACTGCTTACTATGTATAGAATATGGTCTTAGTAGTTAAGCCTCATAACAAGACACCTTATGAACTTTTTAGAGGTCTTAAACCAACTTTAAGCTTTATGAAACCATTTGGATGTCATGTTACCATTCTTAATACTTTAGACAATTTAGGCAAGTTTGATGGCAAAAGTGATGAAGGTTTCTTTGTTGGATATTCCTTGAGTAGTAAAGCTTTTAGGGTATACAACACAAGAACCAGGAGGGTAGAAGAAAACTTGCATATTGGGTTTTTAGAGAATAAGCCTATGATAGAAGGGAATGGTCCAAAGTGGCTGTTTGATATTGATTCTCTAACCCAATCTATGAATTATGTACCAGTAGTTGCAGGTACAATCTCAAATGAATCTGCAGGTACACAAGGAGAACTTAATGCAGGTACATCTACTCAGAAAGAAGAAATCAGTCAAGATTGCATTGTGATGCCAATTTGGAAAGATGCTTCATACTTTGATTCACCTTCCAAGGATGTTGGTAATGGTGAACCAAAATCTGCTTCTGATGATCAAAAACAGGTTGAAGATGGTTCACATAATGAGAGTGATGAAAAAGATAAGTCTAAAGATGATAGCAGTCCTAAGGAAGTTAATGCTGCTGGACAACATGTTAATACTGCCAGTCCTGAAGTTAATACTGGTCATTTTAAACTTAATACTGTTGATCCATCAGTAAATACTGCTAGTTCAAATGATCAAGATAGCCCTAAAGATATGTTCAAATTGGGAGCTAGTCATACACTTGAGGCCACTCATGTTGAGTTCTTCAGTGATGAAGATGAACCAGAAGTTGATTTGGGGAACATTACTAATTCCTATACAGTTCCAACCACTCCCAATATAAGAATCCATAAAGATCACCCAATTAAAAATGTGATTGGTGATGTGAAGTCCTCTATTCAGACAAGAAGAATGACAAAATCTACTTCTGAACAAGGGTTTCTTAGTGCTGTATATGAACAGAAAACACATGATACCCTGAATACTTGTTTATATGCTTGTTTCTTATCACAGATTGAACCCACAAGCATTGCTAAAGCTCTATCTGATTCATCTTGGGTGGAAGCAATGCAGGAAGAACTTCTGCAATTCAAACTCCAACAGGTTTGGAAACTTGTGGATTTGCCTAATGGGAAGAGGGCCATTAGAACAAAATGGGTCTTCAGAAACAAGAAAGATGAAAGAGGGATTGTGATTAGGAATAAAGCAAGGTTGGTTGCACAAGGTCATAGGCAAGAAGAAGGCATAGACTATAAAGAAGTTTTTGCTCCTGTGGCAAGAATTGAGGCAATAAGATTGTTTTTAGCCTATGCTTCTTTTATGGGTTTTCTGGTATATCAAATGGATGTGAAGAGTGCATTCTTATATGGAACCATTAAGGAAGAGGTTTATGTTACTCAACCACCAGGATTTAAAGATCTTGACCATCCAAACAAAGTTTATAAGGTGGTCAAGGCACTTTATGGGTTGCATCAAGCTCTAAGAGCATGGTATGAAACCTTGGCTAACTATCTGTTAGGCAATGGGTTTAAAAGAGGGAAGATAGATCAGACATTGTTTATCAAGAAGCAAAAAGGAGATATTTTGCTTGTACAAGTTTATGTTGATGACATTATCTTTGGCTCTACAAACAAGGAGCTGTGTACTGCATTTGAGAAGCTTATGAAGGATAAGTTTCAGATGAGTTCTATGGGAGAACTTACTTTCTTCTTAGGATTACAGGTAACACAGAAGGAAGATGGAATATTTATCAGTCAGGATAAATATGTAGCTGAGATTTTAAAGAAATTCAACTACACTGATGTGAAGTCTGCTTCTACTCCAGTTGATTTGGAAAAGCCTTTAGTCAAAGATGGAGATGACGATGTATCTCACAGCATCTAGGCCAGATATTATGTTTGCAGTATATGCATGTGCCAGATTCCAAGTTGCACCAAAGACATCCCATCTCTTAGCAATCAATAGAATTTTTAGATATCTAAAAGGCAAACCAACATTAGGCCTTTGGTATTCTAGGGATTCTCCATTTGAACTAGTTGCTTATACTGATAGTAACTATGCAGGAGCAACTCAAGATAGGAAGTCTACAACTGGAGATTGTCAGTTTTTGGGAAATAGGTTGATATCATGGCAGTGTAAGAAGCAAACTGTGGTTGTCAATTTTTAGGAAATAGGTTGCCACCTATAACAACCCGCAATTTTCATCAATGTAAATATCCATCTATTAAATTAGATGCAATGTACTATCCATATATTAAAGAATATACTACCTTTTTACAGGGAAATTTTTTGCTTTATTCCATTATGTAACATAATTTACATAACTAAAGTAAACGAGCTCACGCAACCTACCAATGCCATCTATATCTATGTTTATATCATGTAAACATCCTAATATGTCAAGTCTATGTTTAAATATCATTTTTACCATGTATGTTGTCCATTTAACGTATGATTTACAACGTTATTCCAAAACAAGCATTATACGTTAACTCCAAAAACCCTAATTACATGTCAAAACAAGTGTACAAATGTTCAAAGCATGTGTACAAGTTACAATGCCAAACTTTTGAATATCTTTTCCCTCCTAAACCCTAGTACAACCTTCTAAAGCTCAATGTACAAGTTAATTGTGCATGAAATACAAACTAGGTCATTTTACCTCCTAAATCATGTTTATATCTTACCACCACTTTAACACAAGGTACAAACACCCAATGCACAACTCCTAAACCCTAAACCTAATCCCTAAATCATTCTAAACCCTAATCCTAAAACCCTAATTCATCTAACCCTAAACCAAAATCATAAAACCATAGCAAACCCATTACACCTTAAACTAGTTCATAGTTTTCAGAATCTGATCCGTTAATAAAACATAAGATCTGGGCAAAATCAGTAGGTTCTGGGTATTAAGTAAAAACACTAGGTTGTAGCCCTATGTCTTGTGATCATTTTGCCGATTGAATCACCCCGATTCGACGTCGGATGAATTAGTTATAGCCGAAATGGCAAAGGTGCGCAAATTCTGCACACCTGTAGTAAATGGCTGTTATCTCTAGATTTTTGTATAGTAACCCCTGAATATGTAAAACTAAAAGTTGTAGAGGACTCAAATATCTAACCATGCTCACTGGTTTGAGGTTGATCGGAATTACGGTTTGTAAATGGCAACCAAATTACCGGGACTGATGTTGGCTGTCCAAAAACAGCCATGTATAAACTAAATAAACACCTCAAGCTCCTCCATGACTCACCACCACCTTCATCACCATGACCTCACCACCACATCACCATCACTCCAGCACCTTACAAGCACCTCCATCACCTCTTTGTAAGCTACTACCATAACTTACACACTAAGTAAGCTACTTGTCACCATTCTTTGATTTTCGAACCCCTCCATACCCTTACACCTCATCCTAAGCTCTCATGACTCACCCTATATGTTCCTTAATCACTAACCTACAACCCTTGGCCACCACACCAAGAAAACTTGGCCACCAAGGGTGTTTGAGCACTATATATACGCATACATACACATACTTTTCAATCACACCTCAAACTCAAACACACATACTCAAATGGAGTTTTAGCCTATCTCTAGCAGTATTAGAAGATCAAGTGAAGTCCCTAAGATCAGAATAGAAGCCAAGAATCAAGAGAAGGAAGCCCTTGAAGTCGTTTCTAGGCGTACAGACCCAAAAACCCATTATTCGACCCATTTTAGCTCAAGTAAACTCAAAATATTGTTCAATAAACTCATAATCTGTTTTAGAATGTTCATAATACTCTTAAGATCATATATAAACTATTGTTTGAAACCTTGAATCCTCAAACCCATGTGTTTTTGATTAAAACCCTAAAAATGACCCGTTTTGATTTTCTAGCTAACGAATCCTTTTTCTAAACTTTTGTTATGTTAGAACATCTTATTTTTGCTTATTCTAATAAGCTATAACTTGCAAATATCATTTGGAACCCTAAAATAAGCTTACATGGCTTTTTGGACTTAATTTGCAAATATTTTTATGCATAGGGGTACATATCGTAACTTTCTAAAATTTATAACTAAAGGGGCTGAAAATGTCATTATTCTAAAGTTATAACTATAAGGACCTATATTGCCAAGTTTCAAAGTTAAAGGTTTAATTTATATATACTTTATTATATAAAGGACTAAACTTGTAAAAGTTTATAAATCAAGGGTATATATTGCCATTTTTGCAAACTTAAAAATATAAAATATAATATTTTTATATAAATTATAAAAATATATATTAATATTACAAAACTCGATTTTATTAAAACCCAACACATTTATCGTTATTAATCATCGATCGACGCATTATAAATCAATTACGTTATATATTTAACGTAATTTATCATCAACTAGCTTTTGAAGAAACTTAAAATCTTATCGTGTCACGTTACTAGGGAATTTCATGTGAGGGGTTCCATTTGGGTATTTGTTTTGACGAGTTTGCTGGGTTTACGATTTAAAGTGCCCTAGCTCCTCAAACGATACTACATGGCCTCTGGATTATGATAGCCCGAACAGTGATACAATATTTCCATAAATTAATAAATCAAAGTAATACTTTATGAAGTTTTAAAACATAAACCATCACACTAAGACTTGACATATTACCCTCAGGTTGTGTGACGAGGCCGTTACTTTCATTTGATATACTTTTGCCATCAATCAGATTTCCCCTGTTAAGGTGAGTTTATAGCCTCGCATTTTAAATCTTTTGAATACTTTATAAACCCGCGAGGGGGATACATGCTTAAACCATGAATGCAAGTGTTTTTCCAACTGTATGCCAGATATATTATTGCCTAAGTACCTTCCACTGCCAATATTTCTTAATCATGAACCATTAGTCACTTGCGAGTGAACGCGAATATTGTGGATAGATCTATCGGGGTGTGACGACTCCCGTTGGTGTACCTATACTTTCTGGTACCAATAGCACTATATTTGATTATAATGGGTAGCTTTGGCAAGTTACCTTTCCACGAGGACATTTGTTCCTCAACTAATTTCACTACGGTGATTTCCATGTTAACGTATTGATGTCATGAGCTTAGGGCAATAACATTATTTTCTACTGTTTTTCCATGATAATTGTATATGCAATTATTACAAACTATGGGTGTATAACAACGTAACCCACTATGACTTGTATTCAACTGTTTATCATAAACCTATGAATTTTACTCAACCATTGTGTTGACCTTTTTAGCATGTTTATCTCAGGAAATTGAGCAACTTATGGCACAGAGTGGCACGGACTTGAAGATGGCTAAATTGTTATCATTCAAACCTTATGTTTCTAGATTTTGGGACCTCTCTTTTATAAAACTCTGATGAATAAATGAATGATAACTAAATTTTCCAAAACGTCTCTTTTTATGAGTCATTTTCTATGATTATGACGTCTGTTGATCCATGAAGTAATACCCCAATTAAGTTCCGCAACTATATTTCAAAATTAGTGAAGGTTACAGATTTGGTAATCTAAGCTCATTTATAGAAGAACAAGGGTAAAACCATAAACTATAACTACTTGTTTTTTCCATCCAAGAAAGACCTCCGATCGCACGCGTTTCCAGAATAGTATGTGTAAGAAATTATCCAAGCAGATAATACACTAACAATATATTATATATAAATAACATATGTTATTTCAACTGGGTTTTTAATAGTCATGACTTCTTCCCCTCATCGCCTATTATTAACCTATCTGATACCGATTTGAGGGATACATTATTCTTTACACCATTCTCCTGACTATATCCCCGGGCTTCACCAGAACTATTCCCAGCCTCACCGAGAAAAACACCTCTCCTAACATTTTCAATGATTAACTAAGGATCTTATAGCCTCACTAGCCGCGTCTCATAACCTTTTTATATGCTACCAAATATGAAGGTCATGCCAGCAAAATGCTACTTATAATGAATTACCACAAGCTCCTATGCTCCACGAACTATTTTTTGCCTCTCTCCAGTGATATCACTATAACCAATATTTATATTCCCACATTTCTTTCCTACCGAGAAGATTTTCACCATCTAAAGATCCGAGACACCCTGTTGAATCACTGAAAGTTGCTTAATTACACATATCTTTTACCTCTAAAAACGAGCTTAAATGACCAAAAACAGACAAAAACTGCCAAATATATGTTTGTTTTGCATTTGTATTGTGCAGGAAGTGGATATCATCAAAAAGACAGAAAACCAAGCCAAAATGACAAAACTGAGCATGGAATGGAAAAGACTGTGCAAAATCAAGGCCAAAGTCCAAAAATGCCAAAGTCAGAGTCAATACAGAAGAATCAGCAGTCAAACCGGAGCCGGAACTGAAGAATACTATTGGATGCAATCTTAACCCATCTGATGGGCCGGGAAAGCCCAATAGTATAATTATGAAGACTGTGAAGACCAAATGGGCCCTCAATCAATTACAGCAGCCCATTTGTGTGCATTTGACAAAGACTGTGAAGACTTTGAAGGCCCAATCCTAGCCCAGTTACAGCCAATCTCAGCCATTGCAAGCCCAAACCCACTCCATACCTTATTGGGCTTGAAAAAGGCCCAATTCACAAAACCCAAGCCCAATAACCTTTTTATAAAACTCAAGGACCAAAAATGTAAATTTTAAAACCTTGTTTTATAATTAAAAAAATGAAAAAAATAAAGAAAAGGGCCAAAAATGCCAAGTTTGAAAGTTGTTTTAAAAAGAAAAAATAGAAAAACCAAACACAAGGGCTGTTTTGCAATTTTCCAAACTTCTTTTATTTCTTTTAGTTATAAACTAGAGGGACCATTTTTGCAATTTACCAAAACCCTCTCTTTATTCTTTTGTTATAAAACGCAGGGGCCTTAATTGCCACTTTCCAAACTTGGTTTATAACTGAAATTCGGCTTAAAATAAAATGAAAAGAGAGCCAAAGAACAAGGGCCACTCTTGCATCTTTTTCATTCATTTCTTTTAAACCTGCAACCACAAACGTACCATAACCACCTTGGCGCCAAAACCCAAACCACCCTTCCCCATGGTTTCTAGTCCCATACCACCTCCCTAGTACACTCACAGCTCACCCCTCACCATTTCCCACCTTACCCTGCCCCTATAACCCTTCCCACTTGGAAATCACACAACCCGAAGACCCCCATCAATGGCTGAGATCATGAGAAGTGAAACGAAGGGCTAGGATTGCTTGGAAAGCATTACACACTCACAACAAGCTCGTCCCAAGTCATTTGAGAGGCTATAAAAGAAAAGAAGACCAAGCCGAAGACCACACACCATATTTTACCCTGTTTCAGTTTTAATGTTTTTAATTTAAGTCTTTTCTTTTGTATTGTTGTACTCAGTTCTACTTTAAAGAGTTTAAGTTGTAATTTGCTTTGTTTTTAATCAAAAAAGTTAAGAGTTTCTTTTTATTGCTACTGTCAAAATTTAAATAAGCTCGTTTGAGCTTATTGATTCTAATAAGCTCAATTTTAGTAAAAGGTTGTTGTTTAAGTTTTCATTTCATAACTTATGGTGCTCAAGGCTCACTTTTGCTATCACTTTGCTGGTTCTCATAAGAAGATGAGGATAATTGTCATGTAGGTTGCGTCTATTATATTTCACAGATTTATTTATAAGTTTGAAGTCACGTGGATAGTACAAGATATAAGACACAAGTTTGGGTTATTCTACTTCAGCATCAAGTTCGTTATACTTAGTTTTCTTCATCAGTGATCATTACATAGAGTCTACAGAATTGAAGATTCAAGAAATGGTTAACATATGGGTTTCAGGGGAAGCTTATTGTTAAAATGTTTAACCATTTACATGCACCACATGAGGTGAAGGTTTTTACTACTGCTGTTATTATTACTACTGCTAGTTTAAGTTTCTACTGCTCAAGTTATTTTCTTACGCGCGTCTTGGACGGGTATTTATGTGTTGTTGGAAAGGATGATTAGAAGTGTGATAGTGGTTTGTGGTTGTCAAAATCAAAGTTGCATACTTTAGTCCCCTATCTGATTATGACAAAAAGGGGAAAAAGATTTACAAAGAAGATGTGCAACTTACAGATCTTGGTGGAATTTGCATGGATCTCTTATTAAATTCAATATATATATTTGCTTCAGGGAAGTTGTGCTTATTTTGGTTTTGTAATTATCACTAGAGGAAGATTGTTGGAAATTATTATTTGAGTTGATAAACGACACAAAACATATAAATGATGAAGGACTTAAAAGGACAAAGGAGGCAATTTTTCATAAGATGAAGATTCCTGAAGATTCTGAGATAAACTAAGATGATTATAGATTGTATTATTATCTTTTTTGGTTCTTATCCTCTGGGAAAACTAAATTATGTTTTCCCTTGTAAACCTAGATGGACTCTACTATTATGTGTTTCAAGATGTAAAACACAAAAAAGTGTGTGTGTGTCTAGGCATTAAGTCCTCTAAGTGGACGCCTAGGTTTAGTGTTCCAGCCTCAAGGATCTTTGATTCCTTGTTATAGTTTAGATAACACGTTCTATAATTGATCATCTAGAATTGGGGCTTGTAGTAGGCATTGTAGAGAAGATAATAATGAAAAACCTTGTTGAATAACTTTGTTCATTATGCTATTTCCGCTATGCATATATTCTATGTTCATTGTTATTATCCTAGATAAAAGTTCTAATCAAACTGAGCTTACAACGATCTAAGGAGTTATTTTAAACTCCACATAGGTCGCATATTCAAACACGTAAACAAGTATCATGTGATAAACATAATTAAACTTTCAACGATAAATTAAGTAAATCGATTTTAAAACAAGCCAAACATTAAATCTTCATTAAGATGGCTATTGTAATTATACAAGTGTGATTAAATAACCAAGGTAAACTAAACGTTTTACCGAACGATACCAAAAATTAAATGATTACAAGAGTAAGGAAATTACACGGTGTCTTCTATGGAATCGTGATCAATGCTTGACCTTTATTGCTCTTCTTCTCTTCAGAAAATCGTCTTTTATGAGTAAGGTATAAAGAATATTATTTTGCACACCGAAAACTCGTTTTTGAGTCTTTTATTTATAACCTTTGAAAAATGCTGGATACGCCGTATTGGGCTAGGCCAATACGGCGTATTGGGGTGTATCCCTTGGAGTGCACGCAAAGTTTAAGATTAATATAATATACATTCCCAAAATATAAATATCTTCGTATCTCTGAATAGTTATCCTCATAGATACGACGTATGGCAGAAGGTGGATACGCCGGATTAGGAATTATGAATACGCGTTTACTTGTGAAGACTTGGTGCTGATACGCCGTATCTCTTTTCCTGGATACGGCGTATTGGTCAGAAATTAGTAATCTTCAAATGTCTTCGTTTTACCTCTAAAATATGCGCCTTTTAGCATGTCTTCACAAATCACTCCTCAATTACTGCAAATAACACTTTTAAGCAATTAAGTACACATTCTTGCAATAATTATACAAAAGTGGTTGGTTTATTCGGGATAAATGATGGTATAAATGTGACGTTATTTGATGTCATCAAATATCCCCCCATTTGAATCCTATTTGTCCTCAAGTAAACTCTAGATTATATTGAAAATGTATCCTAACCGAAGTCAAGGATTTTTCTGTTTAAGTACTTCTTTTGATTTAATCACCTTTACAAGACCAAGCACCTCACGAAATATGGAAATAAAATCACTCAGATCACTTAACTAATCTAGGGTGTAACATTTAAGTGGTACGCTCAATTGCTCGGTCGTGATTAGCTTCGTATCATAAGCTTGGCAAGGATACACATCTCCACCACTAGAGCTAAGGAGAAACAAGTCAAAAGGTGAATTGGGTTTTATTAAAGGCTAAGGGTTAATCATTCTAATAGTCTTTCACCGATAGTACCACCCCAACAAGGCAGCTGAAGCACACATACACGGTCGTAACGACGGAATAGACATGTGTGTTCGAACACATCTTCATTCGAGCTTAACCAAAGGTTAGGATGAAGAATGATATAGGGTAGGGACCTTCTAGTTTTCACCTAAAGTCGTAAACCAACAAGGAAGCTAAATCACGCATACATGGCCGTAACGACGGAATAGACATGCATGACTCACTCTAACCTTATTCGAGTAAAACCAAATGTTAATTGCTAGGAATGGGAAGTAAATGGTTGTTAAATAAAATTCACAAAACAAATAGATTAAGCTTTGAACAAATAAGGTAGTTGCTAGTAACTTTTTCCCCGACCGTTCCATGATAAAGACTCGAAATATATACAAACGCCTCGATCATAGAGATGACAAAGACAACCTAAGTTGGCGTTCCCATAACGGTCAACTTCCCTTACATCCCAAACTTACATACTTTTACAAAAGTGGTGATATCAGCCACTTAATACAAAACTATACATCGTTGACTTTTAATCCACGAATAATCGATCCTTCCAAGAATTTCTTCGGTTTAAGTTTAACTAACCGACTATAAAACTTCCTTCTCTTTTTTTGATGCATTTTCCATTTTTCCATTTTTTTACATAACTTAAACCTCGGTGCAATTTCACCGTCTTCACAATCATAATTTTTCAGGATAATTTTTCCTTCAATACTTCTCCTTCGGACATAATACATAATCGCGAAAGTAGCAAAATAGACGAGCTACAATTTTTTCCATTGCATTGTGCAAATTCTTGACCATAACAGAGATAGAAAATTTCACTTTGACACAAGAAATACAAAACTTTACCCAAAAGCAACTAGCAACTTGATTAAAGTATGTTTAATCTACAGGGTAGGCTAAGGTGTAACAAAATAGACATATGGTATGAAATAGACAGGAATGGCTCAACAAGTTTTTCTAAGGGATCTTAGTCGTATGATGAGAGTAAACAAATGGTTACACGAAATTTAACTAACCAGTGTAGTTAGTAAATATTACAACATTTAGGCTTTTTAGCGTATTCCTAGATATTTACCAGTTAAAAATGTTTCTCCATATAAATCCATAGTACTCATCATTGTGGTCTCGAGTGATATACCAGGCCAAGTTCTAAATTCCACTACATCACCAGCACACTCATATTTTTTGTGGAATTTTTAGTAAACGTTTGGAAATGGAATAGGCTTAATTCTCACAAATTGGCATTAAGGGTTATAGTGCGCAGGGTTATAGTGCGCGAGGTCATGTAACTAGTAATTTTTACAAAAGTTATGCTAGAAATTTTTTTAAATTTGGCATAATTTAAGCACATTAGCATGTTATTTGTAAAAGAAAAGACAAGTAGGCGTTCTAATTCTCTATCCCCCCACTTAGATTATCCAACGTCCTCGTTGTATAGATAAAACAATAAAGAAAATGGGAAATAGAATTAGAACGAGGAACTCCCCTGATATCTCGGGATGATTCTCCAATTTGAGTTCTTTGACCAAAAAGTGTGTTGACGAGGCTTCAGAATGCTCGTACGAGTTCAACACACGCCTTTTTTTCAGAGTATACCATATCGTCGATTTTCTTTTAGCAAGATCCTGCATAAAAAGATTAGAAGACAAAGGTGCAATTCCTAACTCGGTTATACAAAATTTACAATTCAGGAAAACAATTAAACACAAAAATGTACAGGGATCAATACGCCGTATCCCAAACCCTAGGATAAGCCGTATGGTTCCTGTAAAAACAATTAAAATATTTAAAGTACTGAAAATTACAGAATGATAACGTCCAGACACATCCATACGCCGTATCCAGAGGGGTTCGATACGCCGTATGGATTGTCTGGGAAGACAGACTCTTGTAAACAATTTAAAAATTGTTTAAACAATTTAAAAATGACCGGGTTGTCTCCTGGGAAGCACTTTTGTTTCAGCTAGTCGTTAAGTTCAACTTTTTCCTTTCCGGCTTTATTTATTCTTCATTGGGTGCTGCCACGACCCATCCCTCATCAATGATACGTAAAAGTTCTCTATAAGCGTCGAGGCTGTCCTTTGAGTGGTTGAGGTACTCGGACTCTTTTATGGCAATGTATTCTTCGTCAGCATTAAATGGGTACTTCATCATCTCGAATCTCCTGATTTTGCAAATTGATGGTTCAAAAGTGGGATCATCCATGCGTTCTTTATGCCATTGATTGTCTTGAGCGTTGCTTGTGTCGTAATTTCTACCAAAGATATTGTTAACCTCAAGATAAGGGACATGTGCCTTTTTAGTTTTGAAGTTTGCATATAGTCTTTGCTCATAACTTTCCAAACGAGTGAATGGTGCGACTTCATGAGCATTAATCTTTCACCAACATTCCTGTAGCTTCACTAGCACATTATAGTCCAGTTCGTGGAAGTTTCCAAAACTATCTATCAACCATGCACAGAATTTCATCACACCGGGAGTCGCATTTCCCCATGTTTCTTCAACTTTTGTCTTGTGCATTAAGGTTTCTTCTTTCAGTCTTTCGTCAGCAAGTTCATCATACCACTTGTGATCTTGAAAATAAGTCATGCTTCCAACCCGAACCATCCCAGGTAGCTCTCCACCGTTACAAAACCCGTCAATGTCTGAGCTACATGTGGGCCATTTGATCACTCCATTCTTAAAGCGATATAGTTCACATATATGATTACATAGTTGATATGGTACCCCGTTATCCAACCACGGTTCTTCAAGATCCCTTGTCACAGGATTATTCAACTCATATTGTTAACCACGGTTTATCATGCCACCCATCATTGTTAACCATCGATACACACCTGCCGTAAGTACTTTAGTGTGTTTGTTGTGTTTTGGTAATTTTATTTTTACTAATATCATAATCATTTGATATTAAGCTACTGTATTAGGTAACTGATAACTTAAATAAGTAAATATGTTTAATTTCCTATCATGCATTAAGAAGTTTAATAATGATATAGGTGGCAATTAATGCATATATATATATATATATATATAAAAGTTTACACTTTAGTTTTAAAGTGAAAAAATAAAATAAAAACTATATATTAAAGATTTAAATTCATTTGAATACCAAAGTTTTATTGGATACTAGGAGACTCATTCACACCCTCCATCTCCATCTCATCCAACGAATGAGATTAATTTTCCAATTTACACTAGAAGGGTATTTTTGTCTAATATATATACTTATTTTATAATAAACTTCTCATTCAATCACACACACCTGTGTGTTTTCCTTTATCTCATTATTTTCTCTCTCTCTATACCATTAACACAAATAGATCTAGATTCGATCGATCATTACAAACAACACAAAATTATGTTCTTCAATTCATCAATCGATCGTCTTATCATCTCGTTCTTCAATATGTTAACATCAGGTTCATATTCTTCTCGTTATATTCATCCGATCTGATTTTTTTATCATTTTTTAGCTAATTCAAGTGAATAAGCTTATGAATTAGAGGAGAGGAGAGCTATCTGAATAAGCGTATGAATTAGAGAGAGAGTTGTGTGAATAAGCTTATAAATTAAAGGAGAGTTATGAATAAGCTTATGAATTATTGTGATTTGATTTTATTATGCTGAATTATAAGCTAACTTATTAGCTTATTTTCATCAGATCTGGTCATTTTATCCTTTTTTAGCTGATTCATGTGAATAAGCTTATTTATTAGAAGAGAATAGAGTTATATGAATAAGCTTATGAATTAGATGAAAGTTAGTATGAATAGGTTGTATTATTAGGTAGTTTTATGATCTGAATAACTTATTATTTAGCATTTGATTGAATTAAGTTATTGATATAAGCTGAATTAAGATGGTTTTAGCTTATTAGTTAGCAATAAGGAGTTTTGAGTTGATATGAAATATATCATATATGATATTAGCTTGGGTTAATGTGTTTATAACTGAGGTTATTTTGTTTGATATATCATATGTGATATCACATGTGATATTTCATTTTGTTGGATTTATTATATCATAATATCACATAGTCTGTTTTATTGGATATATCATATGTGATATCATATGTGCTTTTTGCTTTTTGTCATGAAACAGCTTATTTATATTTTTATTTTCATGAAACCGATTGAAAAACGTTTTAAAGAACAAGAATGCATGTTCATTATATGGAAGTTTTGATTACAACAAAAGGAGCCAAGGTTTAAAGATCAAGAACAAGTCGTGGTTCAACAAGAAGTTGTGATTCAAAAAGTTGTTTAAGAAAAAGAATATTTGGTTCAAGAAGAAGAAGAGTTGTTTCAAAAATAAGAAGGCTTTGGTTCAATGATAAATTCATCAAAATGGTTGATTTTTTTACATGTGATATGCTAAAAAATCATATATGATTTTACATTATTTTTCTTTTCATTGCAATTATCATATGTGATATTTGAAAGTAATATGTTTAATGTTTGATTTTTATATGGACAACTGTTAAAAATTCTCTTTTACTTGATTTTGGTTGATTTAAATCTTACATGAATGCGAATCTATTATATATCGGATGTGATATTTGTATTTTACAAGTTAGTAGCAAACTATCATATGTGATTTCTTTTAAAAATCACATATGATTTAACATGATCATCACTAATTTATCAAACCATCATACTTGATGTTTAAAAAATGATAACATGTTTTCTATTCTAATGCTTAATAAACAAGTGATTATGAATGTGTGCAATAAAACTCAAACAAAATAGACATAATATCAAAAATCACATCCGCAAATGTTTCGCCAATTTCATTTCAGCATAAAACATCATGACATAATACCATGAAAGTTAGACCATATTAGCAAGATATTGTATCAGTTTCCAATGGTTTACAAAATCGTCCGTATACGGAGATTACAAGAAAAAAAAACGGAGAATACATTTTGAACGTGAAATGAAAATTCATGAGCTTCTTCATTGAGCTTCTTGGGCCTTTGGATGCTTGTGATGTTCAAGATGCATTGAAAACAGCCTTCTCTACACAAATAAGAAGATTTGATTCAATTTTCAAGCACATAATCATATATGATATAATATAATGGTAAAGAAGTTTACTTTCAAGCAAATTATCATATATGATATTATTCACACAACTAACTTTTCAAACAATAATATCAACAAAATCTCCATAAACGGTTGAAACCTAACTTATATCATATATGATATAGTATATAAGCTTTTGTAATTTTTTTCAGACAACTTATCATATGTGATATTTCATTAACATTTCATCATCAACATATTTTCTTCATAAACTATCTAACATTTTGATTTAAAGCTTACTTATAACTACAACATCACCAAATTATTAAAATTTCATCAGAAATATCTTAATTATAAACTTTATAAACACAATAAACTGAAACAAAAATCATAATATATTTATCACAAACAATATAAACATTAGGCTTCACCATTTATGCATAAATAACATTAAAATATGCAAATAAAGTGTTTTACACCTGAATTTAGTGTGGTTAAGCTTGGTTATTTCTGCTTTGTTTTACTCGAAGCTTCATCATATAGCTTAATCGTGAAGATTTGTTTTCACAACATCTTCGTAAATCTTTTTGACGTCTATTTATTTGATGCGATTTGTGAATGATTATTGATGATGTATGTGTTTTAGGGTGTTTTTTTATCGGTGCAAAAAGTGGTGTTTGTGTGTGTTTTTTGGAGGAGAAATAATTAGATCTAGAATGGGAGGGATGTGAAGATGAGGAGTGGAGTGGATGGTGTGAGTAAATGACTGTGATGCCTCTGCTTTTTGTTGAATTTTCTTTTTTTTAATTAAATAAAAAGTGTATTTAATTCTTCAAACCCCTTTATTGTTTTTAGATGGATGATGAAGCTGTGTCCACCAATATCTAAGATATTGTGGTTGCTCAAACAGATTATCATATATGATATTATTCACACAACTAACTTTTCAAACAATAATATCAACAAAATCTCCATAAACGGTTGAAACCTAACTTATATCATATATGATATAGTATATAAGCTTTTGTAATTTTTTTCAGACAACTTATCATATGTGATATTTCACTAACACGTCATCATCAACATATTTTCTTCATAAACATCAACATATTCGATTTAAAGCTTACTTATCACTACAACATCACCAAATATTAAAATATCATCAAAATATCTTAATTATAAACTTTATAAACACAATAACTTAAACAAAAATCATAATATATTTATCACAAACAATATAAACAGTAGGCTTCACCATTTATGCATAAATAACATTAAAATATGCAAATAAAGTGTTTTACACCTGAATTAGTGATGTTAAGCTTGTATTTCAGCTTTTGTTTACTCGAAGCTTCATCTATAAGCTTAATCGTGAAGATTTGTTCTTCAACAACATCATCGACATCTTTTTCTTCTATTATTTGATGCGATTTGTGAATGATTATTGATGATGTATGTGTTTTAGGGTGTTTTTTTATCGGTGCAAAAAGTGTGTGTTGTGTGTGTTTTTTGGAGAGAGAAAAAAATAGATCTGAGAATGGGACGGGATGTGAAGATTGAGGAGTGGTAGGTGTGAGGTAAAATGACTGAGATGCCCCTCTGCTTTTTTTATGAATTTTCTTTTTTTTAATTAATAAAAGTGTATTTAATCTCACCCCTTTATTGTTTTTAGATGGATGACTGAGATGTGTCCCCCAATATCTAAGAAAATGATGGTTTCTAATATAACCTCCCTAAAAAATTCGTTTATAACCCATAAACTTTTTGTTATCACCAATTATATGTCGTTATAAAATCTCGTTGCTATACATAAGTACTCGTCTACTATTCAAAGAATGTGTTGACATATTTTCCTTTTTAAAGTTTCACGTCATATTTTGTAATCAAAATAATTGAACGGTTAGGCAAATTGTTTTTAGCTTCTACACCTTGCAAATGCCCCTAATTATTACATATATAAATATATTGTGTAGAAATAAGCATGTGGTCAAAATCTTAAATTCTTTTGATGTGATGTACTAAAATCTATGACAAGAAGGCTTCTTTGGTTTGTATTTTGTAGTAACCATGCAAATTTCCTACGTTTAAAATTACGGAATATATAACTTATTGAGATGGTAGACAACTTTATGTTGCCCTTGCCTTTTCAAATATTTCAATGGCTATTATTTTATTTTTGTTAGTTTGTGTTTTGTCATGCATAAGTCGACTGAGATTTTTTTTACTATTATAAAACTTCCATTTTTAATAATTACTTTAGTGGAAAAAAGCAACTCAAAGTAAATCTTTAAATACATTTTATTAGGAAGACAAAGTGTTAAATAAAACTTGTTTGTGTACTTTGCAACTAGTTTTAATGTTCGTGTACGCACGAGACTTGGATATTATGTTTTTTAAAAGTATATGTATAATTTTTATTTTTTTATAGTTTTATAAGTTATGTCATGGAAGATTATCGAAATCATACGAAGAGAATAGATTCATTAAATCTTTTATATATTATGCGGAGCGCGAGGTTTGAGGAAACTTAAAGTTTTATTCATAAAAAACAGACCGATAACTCTAACAGTGCGAGAGGGTATTCCGAGAAAAAAAAAGGAAAATTTTTTGGGAAAAAAAAAAGAACGGGACGATTAACGGAGCGCGGGGTTTGAGGAAACTTAAAGTTTTATTCATAAAAAATAGACCGATGACTCAAACAGTGCGAGAGGGTATTCCGAGAAAAAAAAAATATTAAAAAAAATCGTAAAAAAAAAAGGGAAAACCTTTTATTAATGTGGGGGTGGGGTCGGGTCAAAAACATTTAATACGACCCGTTTTTTTGTTGGGTCGGGTCCCCCAATAAATGTATTGTTTAGAAATAAGCATGTGGTCAAAATCTTTAATTCTTTTGATGTGATGTGCTAAAATCTATGACAAGAAGGCTTCTTTGGTTTGTATTTTGTAGTAACCATGCAAATTTCCTACGTTTAAAATTACGGAATATATTTTTCAAACATTTCAATGGACAACTTTAGGTTGCCCTTGCCTTTTCAAATATTTCAATGGCTATTATTTTATTTTTGTTAGTTTGTGTTTTTTCATGCATAAGTCGACTGAGATTTTTTTTTACTATTATAAAACTTCCATTTTTAATAATTACTTTAGTGGAAAAAAGCAAATCAAAGTAAATCTTTAAATACATTTTATTAGGAAGACAAAGTGTTAAATAAAACTTGTTTGTGTACTTTCCAACTAGTTTTAATGTCCGTGTGCGCACTAGACTTGGATATTATGTTTTTTTTAAGTATATGTATAATTTTTATTTTTTTATAGCTTTATAAGTTATGTCATGGAAGATTATCGAAATCATACGAAGAGAATAGATTTATTAAATCTTTTATATATTATATAAACTTGAGGATAATTAGTAAAAAAAATTCTTTTGATTTACCTTTTTTTTTACTCGACATTATGAGCCGACTAATCCAAGCAAAACTACCCTTTTAGGTAGCTCGGAGTCTGCTCAAGTGAACTTCCGAGGCCACAAAGGGATTAATTTTCTCCTCGTTATATTCAAACAATTGACCTCCACTTTGGAAAGCCGGTATTCTTACTATTGTGTATGCTGTTCCAAAAAGTCTTCGGGTAAATTTGGTATGTAATTAAATAATGTTAAATTTTTGTTTGAAAGTAAAAAAATTGTTTACATTTGTTGTATTAAAATATAAAGTTTATGGTATAAAGTTTAAGGGGTTATTTGTTTATTTTCTAAAATTATAATAAAACTTGTAAATTTATAAATTTGTACTTAACTCCATATAATTTATTTAAAATTAAACCACTAAAGTTTTATTAATTACCTCCTCTTTTTTCAAGTTTTTGTTTTCATAAATTTGACACATATATTTTTATGTATTTTTTGTCTCCATTAGATTTTTCCAGCAAAAAATTTCAATTGTGATAAAATTGATTCAATTTAGACTTTTTATTGACCAATTAGATCGTACGATTTTGCTTACGTGGCAAAATCAAGCAACTTGATTGGTCCAATTTTTTTACTCATAAAATTTAATTTGATAGAAAACTCTGAAATAATATAATTCTTTTATTATATAAAAGATTTGTCAAACACATACAAATATTGTCTAGAAATCCATTATAAGAGCCCACGGTACCGTAACGCTGTTGGGTCTGGCGTTAACGCCGTGACCGGCGTTACAATACCGGCGTTTTAAAATTGGTCACGGCGTTGGGTGCCAAGTTACCGCAACAACTTGGTAACTTGGCCTGTTTTAAAAAAAAATCATTTTTAACCCCCCACCCCCCCCCCCCTACCCCAACGTTTTTAACGGTCTTTTAGGTACTTTCACACCAATACCTCACAAACCTTAACTTACTTTTTCCGATTCTTTTTCAAAATTTGAATTTTTTTAATTTTAGCTTTATATATACTACTCAAACTCTTACTAATATTACACACAATAAAACACAAAACACTTCTCTACACACAAATATGAATTCAAAATATGAGATCGTCAAATCTACGCTTTTGTGATCGATGATAATGATGTGAAACCGACGTGGTCTTTTTGGAGCAAGCGTCGCGTTTTAATCACCAAACAATTGGTTGCCGAGAAAAAACATCTAACCACTTACCCGGAACCAATCAATCGTGGACTGAGAGGGGGCGAAGAACGAATTGATGGTCCGTTATTTCAATGGTACATTGCAGGTTATCGCCTTATATTATTTCGAAGAAGATTACTGTATGGCCGAAAATATTTTTGAAAATAGTCAAACGGATATTTAGCACTTATGAGGCCGATCCTCTTCCCGATCATTTTAAGTTTTTTAGAGTTCGACCGATGCTACGGGTCGAATGAGTCTTAGTGTTATTATGAAATGCACGCGGCCATTACGCCAATTGGCATACGGCACCACGCCCGATGCGTTTGATGAATATTTGCAAATAAGTGAGCATACTGCACGTGATTGTCTATTTCATTTTAATAAGTGCATTATTTTTTTGCTACTATCATAGGATCGAGTATTTAGAAAGCCAACGGTTGGAAGACGTTTTGAAAACATATATAATAAAATTTACAACTCATGGTTTTTCCGGGTTGCTTGGAAGCATTGATTGTATGCACTGGGAATGGAAAAATTATCCAGTTTCATGGCATGGACAATACGGTAGGGGAGATAAAAAAACACCATACTATAATGCTTGAAGCTGTTGCTTCGCAAGATTTGTGGATTTTGCATTCGTTTTTTGAGGTAGCAGGTGCAAATAACGATATTAATGTTTTAGATAATTCTCCGTTATTTGATGACCTTCTTAATGACACGGCCCATGTAGTTCCGTATGTGGTAAATGGTGTTGGTTATGAAATAGGGTATTACTTAGCCGATGGTATTTACCCACAATGGGCGACTTTCGTGAAATCTTTCACGGTTGCAAATGACGTGAAACATGCTTACTTTAAAAAGCGTCAAGAAGGTGCACGGAAAGATGTCGAACGTGCTTTTTGGTGTCTCCCAAGGACGTGGGGAATAATACAACATCAGCACGATCATACCATGTCAATACCTTCGTCGAGTTGTATCTTCTAGATCACTACTCCATAACATGTTTAAAAGATTAAAGATGGCGGTTTTTGATGGAACGAGGTCTGAACACCTACGCTAACCCGTCAAGAAATATGCAGCAGTACATGGATTGAAAAGGTGTGAAACTGAAGTCGGAAAAATAAGAAATGCGGAGAGACCGAGATACGCTTGCTAAGTCTCCAACTAACCTTATGGAGCATATTTTGCTATGAAGCTGAACACGAAGATGAAGACTTTTATAGTAGCCGGTCGGCGTATGTTTTTTTATTTTCGTATGTTTTATGTTTTTTAAATGCCGTTTATGTTTTTAAAGTTTGTATTGTTGTAATATTGTTAATGAAAATATTTTAGTTGCGAGTACTGAAGGGGGTGTTATGAAAAATTAAAAGTGAGACTTAAAAAGTGATGTTAACTCCAAGTTATGGTTACCTGGGTTTTTTTAATGTGAATGTGAATATGAAAAAACTGACGTGACACCCACAAAAAGTGGGTGCTACCAAGTTAAATAAAAATATATATGTAGTTTAGAAAAACATAATGTATAAGCCCCGTGCGTGCACGGGCATTAAAACTAGTTTCAATTGTGATAAAATTAATTCAATTTAGACTTTTTATTGACTAATCAAATCGTACGATTTTGCTTACGTGGCAAAATCAAGCAACTTGATTGGTCCAATTTTTTTACTCATATAATTTAATTTGATAGAAAACTCTGAAATAATATAATTCTTTTATTATATAAAAGATTTATCAAACACATACAAATATTGTCTAGAATCCATTATAATGCATTATTCGTTATCAATTATCAAATAATAACTAGTCAAACAACTTAAACAAGACAAAGTTAGATGATAAGTCAAAAAGATGAAGAGATTCCCATGACACAAGAATACCAACACAATCATAAGGCTCCCAAGTCTTTTTTATAAAGTCAATAAGTTGACTACCTTTGAGACATTCCCCTATACATTTTGCTCCACACTACATTACATATTCCCTCCTAACCCATTATCTTCTTCTATTCAAAACCAACTTATCTCTCTATCTATCTCCAAGAACAACATGTTGGGAAAGATTGGGTCTGTCAAGAAACTAGCCAAGAAGGTTAAGGTCAAAGTGGCAAGTGGTACTGAGCGATCTCATCATGAATACTTGCTTAGGGATCAAGAAGAAGCATGTTCCTCGCCTTCATGCACAACGCCAACCGGGTTCCTTGCGCTTTATATAGGCGAAGAGAGACGTAGGTTTGTGGTTCCTATGGGCTACTTGTCTCATCCTCTCTTCAAGATGCTGCTAGATAAGGCCTCGGATGAGTTCGGGTTTGAGCAAAAGAATGGATTGGTGGTTCCATGCAGTGTCGCGGCTTTTCAAGAGGTCGTAAGCGCCGTGGAATGTTGCAATGGGAAATTCGATCTTAGTCATTTGGTTCAAGAGCTTATTTAGTGAAAACAAATGTATGTGTTAAAAAAAAGTGAGAAGTTGTGTTTGTGGCAACTCCCTTTGTAGGTTTTAAGGATGTTTGTCAATATAATCCTATTGGTATTTGGGTTATAAATGAATTAATCCTTCGAGTATTTGGCACACTTGATTTTAAAAGAGGTGTTGGTGCTAGTTTAGTTGAAAAAAAGTTCTATCCGTTAACTTTTTTACAGTAGTTTTTTCTTGAAAAGCTAGAAAACTATTTAGATTAATCGGTCGAAAGATTAGAACCATGATTAGCCTACGAAGCCTCTTTCTAATGCAAGTATAACATGGAATTGTTTAAAATCATGTTACATTTTTGTTAGCAACAGAACTTCAAATTTTCAAGATATATTGAGAAAAACCGCTCATCATCTCTATAAGTTTCTTTGTACCAACCCCAAAAATATTTCTTCACTTATTAAGTTTCCGGCTTGTTAGTAAGTTGGTTTACCTACTCTTAATTTCTTAATTATTGAGTAGACTACATGAGTTAAATTGAGAATAAATATTAAATTGAGATAAATGATAAATGAGAATAAATAGTATTAGAGATGCATCGACTTGAAAACGACTTGAATAAGATCATACAAATCTCGCTTCAGGTACTAAAAGTCTTTTTCTACAAATACAATCATAAGATATCAGATTGCACCTCCTTATCTTAATTTTTAATGGGACCCACATTGTAAATGCTTTATATAATAGTATAGATTAGAGGCGTTTAATCAATTTATGCAAATCCTATGTGGTTCTCGCCATTTGCGTGCTAAACGTGTTGCTAGTACTACTTTACATAGTTTTCACTTTTAAATTACTTTTGAAACGAATTAGAATGCATCTAAATGAATAGAGATGCTTCTAATTCAAGTTGATGCATCTCAAATAAGTTGTTATAGTTATTTCTCATCTTTCACATTTTAACGTTTTTTCTCACTAAATCGCTACGTTAATTTGACTACCTTTGATTGATTGCACAAGTGGGATATCTTTAATTATCTCATAAAATGTTTCTAAGAGCCATAATTAGCATGGCTCTTTTTGTAGCCTTTTCTTTTTCTTTGTTTAAGGGTGCGTTTGTTTTAGGGGGTTGGCATGGGTTTTGATTTACAAAAAAGAAATTAGTTGTTTGTTTACAGCTTTAGGATTTAGTTTTAAAAATTAACCCAAATATAAGGGGCTGTGTAAAAGTAGGGTGATCTACCCGGACAAATTCAATATCTTTTATGACAAATGTGGGCCTTTATTTTGTCATTTGTGTATCTTTTTCACTTTATTCTTTTTTTAATATTAAAAATAATAATAATTTAAGTTGACAACTTATATGGTAACCATTTAAAATTGTTTTATATTTAATACTTTTTTATACATTTTATTTTATATTTATATTAAAATCAAATCTAAATTCAAATCCAAATCTAAATCATAATCCAAATCTTAATCTAAATCATAATTTTAAACTCATCTACAAACCAAACAGGCCCTAAATGGTTGATCTTTTTCAAACAACTTACAAAACAATATATATACAACTTGAAATTTAACAAATACTGTATAAAAGTTATCCGAGTACATTATAACTGTTTAGATAAGCACATGTGAGTTGTAAGTCTTTTCGACTACTTGTGATATACTCTTGGTAAGATGTAGCGTCAAATTATTTGGTATATTTTTTTTGCTTGCAATTTACGAGAAGGTATCGAGTCACAATCGCATTTGTTTTCACCGACAAGTGACATTTTTTTCTTCACCTATCCTTTCCAAGCTAATTTCACAATTTTAGAATACTTTCTAAACTAAAACAACTTGGTCAACTATGATCTTAATGGATACACATTTAACTTCCAACCAAATCCACCAAAATTTAACCTCATTACTTTCTTTGAATTCCTCAGTTCCATCCTCAAAATTATTAGAGATGATTTACACACTTCACTAATTTATTTACACATTCAAAATAATGTGTCATGACATATACTCTTAACATTTATGTCTTGATTTGCACACTCCATTAAGTGATGTAAGGGTATAAATGGCAAGACACAAACATTTTAAATGTGCAAATTAATTGGTAAAGTGTGCAAATCACTTTCCAAAATTGGGTTTCTCAATAATAAAATTAAAAAATCAAAGGGACATTTTCATTCTTACGTATATGTAAAGGGATGTGATTTGCACACTTATATTTTTTATTGGGACAGTCAACTGTACAAGCAGTCAAATCATAATGTAAACAATGTACAATTATATAATGCATACAGTGAGTGTCCCAATAAAAAATGTGAGTGTGCAAATCAATTCCCATATATAAAAATGGGTATTAATCTATTATACATTAGGTGTGCGAACGACGTCTCGTTTTACCATAAATGAAGTCATTTAGCTTAAGTGGGGTCGTTTTGTGTTATTGTGTGTCGTTTTGGTGCATTGAATATTTGTTGGACCATTAACTTTCCTTAGTTGCTTAGGATTTGGGTTGTCATTGGATCAAGGATTTCATTACAAACTATGAAGTGTATCAAGGAAGCTTTCCGTTGCATTGGGTGGTTGGAACACGTGGTATTTGGAAGTAATCAAGGTATGGGCGGCAACCAATGATGTCTCTTCTTGAGTATATAATTTCTCTTGCGTGTCTCTCTTGCATAATTTTCTTCTCTCTTGCACATCTTTTCGAGATTTTGGGTTGTGTTAAATAAGCTTAATTTTCGGTTATATGATTCATGCGTGGTCAGTAATCAAGGTAATTTTTTATTTTGTTGGTTTGTCTATGTTTTATGATGTTTTGAGTGTGTAAGGTTTTGGAATGGGTGTACTTCATGTGTTGTTTGAAGTGATTCTAGGTATTTTTACCTAATTTTGTTACATTGGTGCAGGTTGGAGCTTCAGTTTTAAATAACCTAAATCGACGGTTATATTGTTCATGTGAGGTTAGTAAATAAGGTAATTTTTTATTTTGTTGTTTGTCTGAATTTTATGATGTTTTAAGTGTGTAATATTTTCAAAGCGTGTATTGCATATAGTGTTTGGAAGTGCTTCTGGGTCTACCTGGTTTTATTAAACTAGTGTAGTTTGGAGCTTCTGTTTATGTTATTGATTAAGGGCATGTTTTTGGTCGTTTTTGATAAGTTTAATGATGTTTAAGTGTATACGATTTTGTGTTTTGAATTGTTTCTATGTTTTTTTTGCGCTTTTGAGGCTTTACATATTTTGCCTGTGATTGATTGCAAATGTATTCTTGCCCATATTACAAAGCCATAGTTTTTTAACTCATCCTTTAGTTCTTTATAGTGATAGAGTTTCGTTATTATGCAATATGTAGAAATGTTTGCTGATAGTTTGCAATGTCTGATGTGTGGTCATATGTGCTACTTTTTGTACGTTGGATATATGTTTTGGTTATAAGTGATATTTTCATTATTGTTGTGATTCTATTTATTTGGCCTGAATCTGATCGTAGCTGCTGATTTTGTGCAATCTGTATAAATGTTTGCTGATAACTTTTAATGTCTGGTGTGTGGTCATACTTGCAACTTTTTTTTGCGTTGGATGTATGTTTTGGTTATTACTGTTATTTTCATTATTGACGCAATTCTATTTTTTGGTCGGGCATTGTCACACCCCGTCAACGGCGGAAACACGGGATGCGACGATACCATTCATCGCACAAGAAACAAGATCATACACTTTATAACTTACATTCATAAAACTAAAGTTTTACAGAACTTTACAAGTTAAAATCTTAACATAAGTCAAAACCACGTCCATCTCTACCCAGTCCCCTTGGGTTACATCTTTTCTCTTTCAATACCAATCATATACCTTTGATTTGACACACCTGAAAATGATACTCGAAAACGTCAACAATAATGTTGGTGAGCTCGTAGGTTTGACCTTAAACCCAAAAGATGTGCCAATATTTAAACAGTGGACAATAGTGCTATATGACAGTGAATATATGCAAACAACCTTAGCATCACCACTAATCAATAATCATATGTCACTTACGCACATAAAGGGTCTACCAGCTAGAGCACTAAAATTAGGGCAGGTGTGTTAGCCTTAAAATATGTCGGCTAATACAGAATTACATTAGTTTACATTAGCCGGACACGCAAGGAATAGAAATGTCAAGTGTAGTAAGTAGATCGTGTCCCGGGCTATATATATCCCCTCCATACTTCCATGGAGGGGTGAGGAAAAACATTTTGTCTCATAAGTGTGTGGTGTTTCTCTCTCTAGAAAACACACACACTCTTTCATTTCTCTCTCTAATAAAATGACAACTTATTTGTTTAATCATCCCCGACCTCCAGATCATGTCTCTTGTTAGTGAAATTGATGTGGTAATTTTAATACACTAATAAAATATACGATATAATACCACAAGAGCAATTAAGAAAATTCCCTAAGGAAAATTCACTCTTAAAAGATATATATAATATATAATATGTATATTTAACCGGGAAGTATGATCACCCGAGTCGTTTCCCCAACGACTTGTGAAATTAAAACCACGTTTTAGCTTGGATTGTGATTTGAATAAGAGAAAGGATATTTTTGATTATTTATAACTACTAAATAAAAGCTATGATTAAAATAAACAATTTAAACACTTAACAAATTAACAGGAGCAATTAAAAGTGACAAATAAGCAAATACACTAAAATTAACTCCTAAAAATGTAAACTAAATTTCTAAACCTAAAATAGGACAAAAGAAAATTTTAAGTAAAAGAAAAACATTTTTTTGATTATTTTTAAATTTATTATGAATTAAAAGCTACTTTAATCTAATTAAATCCTAAAAAAAAGCAAATTAAGTTCTAAAAATTTAGAAAAATGATTTTTAAACTTAGAAAAGTCTAAAATAACATTAAAACTCAGAAAACTATTTTTAACTATTTTTAAAATTAAAATTCTATTTTTAAACTTAAAATTAAAAGCTCAAAAATGAAAATTAAAATCTAGAAGGTGTAAAAATGATTTAACTGGATGTAATCCTAAAAGTAATTTTTATAAAACTAAATACTATTTTTTTGAATATTTATAAAACGTTTTTCTATTTGTTATGTATTTTTGAAAATTTAAACCTACAAAAAATCCTAGTAAATTATAAAATAAAGAGAAAAGTTTGGAAAATTCAGGAAAAGT